>RJWK010052707.1:0-15568 GCA_004363435.1 Platanista minor | reverse complement strand
CTTTCATGTGTTTGTTGGCCATCTGTATATCTTCTTTGGAGAAATGTCTATTTAGGTCTTCTGCCCATTTTTGGATTGGGTTCTTTGATTTTTTGATATTGAGCTGCATGAGCTGCTTGTATATTTTGGAGATTAATCCTTTGTCAGTTGCTTCGTTTGCACATATTTTTTTCCCATTCTGAGGGTTGTCTTTTCGTCTTGTTTATTGTTTCCTTTCCTGTGCAAAAGCTTTTAAGTTTCATTAGGTCCCATTTGTTTATTTTTGTTTTTATTTCCATTTCTCTAGGAGATGGGTCGAAAAGGACCTTGCTGTGATTTATATCATAGAGTGTTCTGCCTATGTTTTCCTCTAAGAGTTTTATAGTGTCTGCTCTTACATATAGGTCTCGAATCCATTTCGAGTTTATTTTTGTGTATGGCGTTAGGGAGTGTTCTAATTTCATTCTTTGACATGGAGCTGTCCAGTTTTCCCAGCACAACTTATTGGAAGAGGCTGTCTTTTCTCCATTGTATACTCTTGCCTCCTTTATCAAAAGTAAGGTGACCATTTGTGAGTGGGTTTATCTGAGCTTTCTATCCTGTGTCATTGATCTATATTTCTGTTTTAGTGCAAGTACCATACTGTCTTGATTACTCTAGATATGTAGTATAGTCTGAATTCAGGGAGCCTGATTCCTCCAGCTCCATTTGTCTTTCTCAAGATTGCTTTGGCTATTCAGAGTCTTTTGTGTTTCCATACAAATTATGAAATTTTTTGTTCTGGTTCTGCGAAACACGCCATTGCTAGTTTTATAGGGATTGCATTGAATCCGTAGGTTGCTTTGGGTAGCATGGTCATTTTCACATCGTTGATTCTTCCAATCCAAGAACATGGTATATCTCTCCATCTGTTTGTATCATCTTTAATTTCTTTCATTGGTGTCTTATAGTTTTCTGCATACAGGTCTTTTGTCTCCTTAGGTAGGTTTATTCCTAGGTATTTCATTCTTTTTGTTGCAGTGGTAAATGGGAGTGTTTCCTTAATTTCTCTTTCAGATTTTTCATCATTAGTGTATAGGAATGCAAGAGATTTCTGTGCATTAATTTTGTATCCTTGCTACTTTACCAGATTTATTGATTAGCTCTAGTAGTTTTCTGGTAGCATCTTTAGGATTCTCTATGTATAGCATCATGTCATCTGCAAACAGTGACAGTTTTACTTCTTCTTTTCTGATTTGGATTACTTTTCTTTCTTTTTCTTCTCTAATTGCTGTGGCTAAAACTTCCAAAACAATGTTGAATAATAGCAGTGAGAGTGGGCAACCTTGTCTTATTCCTGATCTTAGAGGAAATGGTTTCAATTTTTCACCACTGGGGACGGTTTTGGCTGTGGGTTTGTCACATATGGCCTTTATTATGTTGAGGTAAGTTCCCTCTATGCCTACTTTCTGGAGGGTTTTTATCATAAATGGGTGTTGAATTCTGTTGAAAGCTTTTTCTGCATCGATTGAGATGATCATATGGTTTTTCTCCTTCAGTTTGTTGATATGGTGTACAACATTGATAGATTTGCATATATTGAAGAATCCTTTCATTCCTGGGATAAACCCCACTTGATCATGGTGTATGATCTTTTAATGTGCTGTTGGATTCTGTTTGCTAGTATTTTGTTGAGGATTTTTGCAGCTTTGTTCATCAGTGATACTGGCGTGTAGTTTTCTTTCTTTGTGACATCTTTGTCTGGTTTTGGTATCAGGGTGATGGTGGCCTCGTAGAATGAGATTAGGAGTGTTCCTCCCTCTGCTATATTTTGGAAGAGTTTGAGAAGGATAGGTGTTAGCTCTTCTTTAACTGTTTGACAGAATTCTCCTGTGAAGCCATCTGGTCCTGGACTTCTGTTTGTTGGGAGATATTTAATCACAGTCTCAGCTTCAGTGCTTGTGATTGGTCTGTTTATATTTTCTGTTTATTCCTGGTTCAGTCTCGGAAGGTTGTGCCTTTCTAAGAGTTTGTCCATTTCTTCCAGGTTGTCCATTTTATTGGCATATAGTTGCTTGTAGTAACCTCTCATGATCCTTTGTTTTTCTGCAGTGTCAGTTGTTTCTTCTCCTTTTTCATTTCTAATTCTATTGATTTGAGTCTTACCCGTTTTTTTCTTGGTGAGTGTGGCTAATGGTTTATCAATTTTGTTTATCTTCTCAAAAAGCCAGCTTTTAGTTTTACTGATCTTTGCTATCATTTCCTTCATATATTTTTCCTTTATTTCTGATCTGATCTTTACGATTCCTTTCCTTCTGCTAACTTTGTGGTTTTCTTGTTCTTCTTTCTCTAATTGCTTTAGATGTAAGGTTAGGTTGGTTATTTGAGATGTTTCTTGTTTCTTGAGGTAGGATTGTATTGCTTTAAACTTCCTTCTTAGAAATGCTTCTGCTGCATCCCATAGGTTTTGGGTTGTTGTGTTTTCATTGTCATTTGTTTCTAGGTATTTTTTGATTTCTTCTGTGAAATCTTGGTTATTTAGTAGCGTATTCTTTACCCTCCATGTGTTTGCCTTTTTTTTTTACACTTTTTTTCCTGTGACTGATATCTAGTCTCATAGCATTGTTGTTGGAAAGGATACTTGATACGATTTCAATTTTCTTAAATTTACCAAGGCGTAATTTGTGACCCAAGACAGGATCTATCCTGGAGAATGTTACATGAGCACTTGAGAAGAAAGTGTATTCTCTTGTTTTTGGATGGAATGTCCTATAAATATCAATTAAGTCCCTCTTGTTTAATGTGTCATTTAAAGCTTGTGTTTCCTTATTTATTTTCACTTTGCATGATCTGTCCATTGGTGAAAGTGGGGTGTTAAAGTCCCCTACTATGATTGTATTACTGACAATTTCCCCTTTTATGGCTGTTAGCATTTGCCTTATGTATTGAGGTGCTCCTATGTTGGGTGCATAAATATTTACAATTGTGATATCTTCTTGGATTGATGCCTTGATCTTTATGTAGTGTCCTTTGTCTCTTGTAATAGTTTTTATTTTAAAGTCTATTTTGTCTGATATGAGAATTCCTATTCCAGCTTTCTTTTGATTTCCATTTGCACGGAATATATTTTTCCATCCCCTCATTTTCAGTCTGTATGTGTCCCTAGTTCTGAAGTGGGTCTCTTGTAGACATCATATATATGGGTCTTCTTTTTGTATCCATTCAGCCAGTCTGTGTCTTTTGGTTGGAGCATTTAATCCAATTACATTTAAGGTAATTATCGATATGTATGTTCCTATTACCATTTTATTAATTGTTTTGGGTTTGTTTTTGTAGGTCTTTTCCTTCCCTTGTGTTTCCTGCATAGAGAAGTTCCTTTAGCATTTTCTGTAGAGCTGGGTTTTTTTTTGTTGTACACGGGCCTCTCACAGTTGTGGCCTCTCCTGTTGCAGAGCACAGGTTCCGGACTCGCAGAC
Organism: Platanista minor; assembly: GCA_004363435.1. NCBI lineage: Eukaryota > Metazoa > Chordata > Mammalia > Artiodactyla > Platanistidae > Platanista > Platanista minor. The sequence continues at coordinate 12,134 of RJWK010052707.1, read as the reverse complement.
TCAGTGGCCATGGCTCACGGTCCCAGCCTCTCCGCGGCATGTGGGATCTTCCCGGACCAGGGCACGAACCTGTGTCCCCTGCATCGGCAGGTGGACTCTCAACCACTGTGCCACCAGGGAAGCCCTGTAGAGCTGGTTTGGTGGTGCTGAATACTTTTAGCTTTTGCTTGTGTGTGAAAGTTTTAATTTCTCTGTTGAATCTGAATGAGATCCTTGCTGGGTAGAGTAATCTTGCTGTAGGTTTTCCCCTTTCATCACTTTAAATGTGTCCTGCCAACCCCTTCTGGTTTGCAGAGTTTCTGCTGAGAAATCAGCTGTTAACCTTATGGGGATTCCCTTGTATGTTATTTGTTTCTTTTCCCTTGCTGCTTTTAATAGTTTTTCTTTGTACTTAATTTTTGATGGTTTGATTAATATGTATATTGGCGTGTTTCACATTGGATTTATCCTGTATGGGACTCTCTGCACTTCCTGAACTTGACTGACTCTTTCCTTTCCCATATTAGGGAAGATTTCAACTACAATCTGTTCAAATATTTTCACAGTTCTTTTCTTTTTCTCTTCTTCTTCTGGGACCGCTATAATTCGAATGTTGGTGCATTTAACGCTGTCCCAGAGGTCTCAGAGACTGTCCTCCGTTTTTTTCATTCTTCTTTCTTTATTCTGCTCTGTGGTAGTTATTTCCACTATTTTATCTTCCAAGTCACTTATCCAGTTTTGTGCCTCTGTTAATCTGCCATTGATTCCTTCTAGGGAATATTTAATTTCATTTATTGTTCTGTTCATCATTGTTTGTTTGTTCATTAGTTCTTCTAGGTCCTTGTTAAATGCTTCCTGTATTTTTTCCTTTCTATTTCCAAGATATTGGATCATAATTACTATCATTACTCTGAATGTTTTTTCAGGTAGACTGCCTATTTCCTCCTCATTTGTTTGGTCTGATGGGTTTTTTCCTTCATCTGCTGTGTATTTCTCTGTCTTCTCGTTTTGCTTAACTTTGTTGGAGTCTGTTTTCGCAGGCTGCATGTTCATAGTTCCCATTGTTTTTGGCATCTGCCTCCAGTTGGTAGGGTTGGTTCAGTGCATTGTGTACGCTTCATGGTGTAGGGGACTGGTTCCTGTGTTCTGGTGGCTGAGGCTGGATCTTGTCTTTCTGGTGGGCAGGACCGCATCTGGTGGTGTGTTTCGGGATTTCTGTGAACTTATTATGATTTTAGGCAGCCTCTCTGCTAATGGGAAGGGTTGTGTTCCTGTCTTGCTAGTTGTTTGGTATGGGTTGTCCAGCACTGTATCTTGCTGGTCGTTGAGTGGAGCTGGGTCTTAGCATTGAGATGGAGATCTCTGGGAGAGCTTTCACCATTTGATATTACATGGGACCAAGAGATCTCTGGTGGTCCAGTGTCCTGAACTCGGCTCTCCCACCTAAGAGGCTCAGCCCTGACACCCGACCGGAGCACCAAGACCTTGTCAGCCACGTGGCTTGGACGAAAAGGGATTAAAAAAAAAAAAAAAAAAAAAAAAAAAAAAAAAAAAAAAAAAAAAAAAAAAAAAAAAAAAAAAAAAAAAAAAAAAAAAAAAAAAAAAAAAAAAAAAAAAAAAAAAAAAAAAAAAAAAAAAAAAAAAAAAAAAAAAAAAAAAAAAAAAAAAAAAAAAAAAAAAAAAAAAAAAAAAAAAAAAAGAAAGAGGAAAAATAGTAAATAAAATTATTAAAAAAAGAAAAAAATTATTAGAAATACAAAAGTAAGAAAAAAATAAAAATTAAATTAAAAAGAAGGAAAGAAAGAAGAGAGCAGCCAAACCAGTAAAGAAATCCACCAATGATAACAAGCAGTAAAAACTATGCTAGAACAAAATAAAATGGAGAGACAGAACCCTAGGACAAGTGGTAAAAGCAAAGCTACATAGACAAAATCACACAAAAAGCATACCCTTACACACTCACAAAATGTGAAAAAATATATCTATTTAAAAAATAGGAAGAGAGCAACCAAATCAATAAACAAATCTACCAATGATAATAAGCTCTAAATATTAAACTAAGATAAACATAAAACCTGAAGCAAATTAGATGCAGAAAGGAAACGCCAAGTCTACAGTTGCTCCCAAAGTCCAGTGCCTCAATTTTTGGGATGATTTGTTGTCTATTCAGGTATTACACAAGTATAGGGTACATCAAGTTGATTGTGGAGATTCAATCCACTGCCCCTGAGGCTGCTGGGAGAGATTTCCCTTTCTCTTTTTTGTTTGCACAGCTTTGGATTTGGCCCCTCCACTGTGTGTAGGTCGCCTGAGGACATCTGTTCTCGGCCCAGGCAGGACGGGGTTAAAGTAGCAGCTGATTAGGGGGCTCTGGCTCACTCAGGCCCGCGAGAGGGAGGGGTACGGAATGTGGGGCGAGCCTGTGGTGGCAGAAGCTGGCGTGATGTTGCAACAGCCTGAGGCGACGTGCTATGTGTTCTCCCGGGGAAGTTGTCCCTGGATCACTGGACCGTGGCAGTGGCAGGCTGCACAGCCTCCTGGGAGAGGAGGTATGGATAGTGACCTGTGCTTGCACACAAGCTTCTTGGTAGCTGTGGCAGCAGCCTTAGTGTTTCATGTATGTCTCTGGTGTCCATGCTGATAGCCGTGGCTTGTGCCCAACTCTGGAGCTTGTTTAGGCGGTGGTCTGAATCCCCTCTCCTCTCACAACCTGAAACAATGGTTTCTTGCATCTTAGGCAGTTCCAGACTTTTTCCCAGACTCCCTCCTGGCTAGCTGTGGCACACTAGCCCCCTTCAGGCTGTGTTCACGCAGCCAACCCCAGTCCTCTCCCTGGGATCTGGCCTCTGAAGCCCGAGCCTGAGCTCCCAGCCCCCACCCATCCCGGCGGGTGAGCAGACAAGCCTCTCAGGCTGGTGAGTGCCGGTCGGCAGTGATCCTCTGTGCGGGAATCTCTCCGCTTTGCCCTCTGCAATCCCTGTTGGGTGCACTCTTCTCCGTGACTCCGAAGCTTCCCCCCTACCACCCACCGTCTCAACCAGTGAAGGGGCTTCCTAGCGTGTGGTAACTTCTCCTCCTTCACAGCTCCCTCCCAGAGGTGCAGGTCCCGTCCTTATTCTTTGGTCTCTGTTTTTCCTTTTCTCTTTTGCCCTATCCAGGTACTTGGGGAGTTCCTTGCCTTTTGGGAAGTCTGAGGTCTTCTGCCAGTGTTCAGTAGGTGTTCTGTAGGAGTAGTTCCACATGTAGATATATTTTTGATGTATTTGTGGGGTGGAAGGTGATCTCCAGCTCGTACTCCTCAGCCATCTTGAAGCTCTAACTCCGGAAAGTAAATTTTTTAAATGGTGTCATTTACAATAGTATTAAAAACCTCAAATACCTAGATATCTAACAAAAATGTGCAATGCATTTGCACTGAAAAATATAAAACATGTCTGAGAAGAAATTTAAAAGATCCAAATAAATAGAGTACTGTTTTATGTTCATTGGAAAACTCATTTTTTTCATTAAACTTTTTGTTTTGAGATAACTGTTGATTCAGTTGCAATTGTAAGAAATAATATAGATACCCCACATAATTTTCACCCAGTTTTCCCCAATGGCAACATCTTGCATGACTGTAGTAAAATATCACAACCAGGAAATTGACATTAATGCAACACACCATCTTATTCACATTTCCTCAGTTTTATGTGCATTCATTTGTGTGTGTATATGTATATTTAGTTTTACGCAATTTTAACACATGGGAGATTTATGTTACCACATCATAGTCAAGACACAGAATAGAGACCTTCAAGATGGTGGGAGGAGTAAGACGTGGAGATCACTTTCTTCCTCAAAAATACACTAAACAATACATCTACATGTGGAACAACTCCTACAGAACACCTACTGAACACTGGCAGAAGACTTCAGACTTCCCCAAAGGCAAGAAAATCTCCATGTAACTGGGTAGGGCAAAAGAAAAAAGTAAAAACAGAGACAAAAGAATAGGGATGGGACGTGCACCTCTGGGGGGAGCTGTGAAGGAGGAGAAGTTTCCACATGCTAGGAAGCCCCCTCACTGGCAGAGACGGGGGTGGCAGGGGGGAAGCTTCGGAGCCACGGAGGAGAGTGCAGCAACAGGGGTGCAGAGGGAAAAGCAGGTTCTCGCATAGGGGATTAGAGCCAACCAGCACTCACCAGCCTGAGAGGCTTGTCTTCTCACCCGCTGGGGCAGGTGGGGGCTGGGAGCTGAGGTTTGGGCTTTGGAGGTTAGACCCTAGGGAGGGGACTGTGGTTGGCTGCGTGAACACAGCCTGAAGGGGGCCAGTGTGCTACAGATAGCCAGGAGGGAGTTCGGGAGAAACTGTGGACCTGCCTAAGAGGCAAGAGACCATTGTTTCTGGGTGTGTGAGGAGACGGGATTCCTTCCCTTTCCGCCCACAGAAGGCAGAGCACCACCTAAATGAGTTCCAGAGATGGGTGCGAGCCTTGGCTATCATCTCAGACGCCAGAAACGGGCATGAAACTCTAAAGCTGCTACTGTAGCCATCAGGAATCCTGTGCAAGCACAGGTCACCATCCATACATCCCGCCCCCGGGGAGCCTGTGCAGGCCACCACTGCCAGGGTCCTGTGATCCAGGGACAACTTCCCCAGGAGAACACATAGCACGTCTCCTGCTGTTGCAAAGTCATGCAGACCTCTGACGCCACAGACTCACCCCACATTCCAATTATAACTACCATACCCCTTCCTCCCCCTGGCATGTGTGAGCCAGAGCCCCCTAATCAGCCACTGCTTTAACCCCGTCCTGTCTGGGTGGGAACAGAAGCCTGAGGGCAACGTACACACAGAGGTGGGGCCAGGACCAAAGCTGAGCCTCAGGAGCTGTGTGAACAAAGAAGAGAAAGGGAAATTTCTCTGTGCAGCCTTTGGACCAGTGGATTAACTCCCCACAAGCAACTTGAGGTACCCTGCATCTGTGGAATACCTGAATATACACCAAATCAACCCACAATTGAGGTGGTGGACTTTGGGAGCAACTGTAGACTTGGAGTTTGCTGTCCGCGTCTGACTTGTTTCTGATTTTTATGTTTATCTTAGTAGAGTTTTTAGTGCTTGTTATCATTGGCGGATTTGTTTATTGGTTTGGTTGCTCTCTTCTTTTTTTTTTTTTTTGAGTAAAATTTAAAAAAAAATTTAAATTTAATTATTTTATTTTATTTTATTATTTTCTTTTCTTCTCCCTTTTCTACTGAGCTATGTGGCTGACAGTGTCCTGGTGCTCCGGCCTGATGTCAGGCCTGAGCCTCTGAGGCAGGAGAGCTGAGTTCAGGACACTTGACCACCAGAGACGTCCCAGCTCCACGTAATACCAATCAGCGAGAGTTCTCCCCGAGATCTCTGACTCAATGCTAAGACACAGCTCCACCGAATGGCCAATAGGCTCCAGTGCTGGATGCCCCATGACAAACAACTAGCAAGACAGGAATACAGCCCCAGCCATTAGAAGAGAAGCTGATCAAAATCATACTAAGTTCACAGATACCCCAAAACACACCACCAGATGCAGCCCTGCCTACCAGAAAGACAAGATCCAGGCCAACCCACCAGAACACAGGCACCAGTCCCCTCCACCCAGAAGCCTACACAACCCAGTAAACCGAGCTTATCCACTGGGAGCAAAACAAAGGAAACTACAAACCTGCAGCTTGTGAAAAGGAGACTCCAAACACAGTAAGTTAAGCAAAATGGGAAGACAGAGAAATATGCAACAGATGAAGGAGCAAGGTAAACCCATCAGACCAAACAAATGAAGAGGAAATAGGCAGTCTACCTGGAAAAGAATTCGGAGTAATGATAGTAAAGGTGATCCAAAATCTTGAAAATAGAATGGAGAAAATATGAGAAACTGTGAACAAGGACCTAGAAGAACTAAAGAGCAAACAAACAATGATGAAGAACACAATAAATGAAGTTAAAAGTTCCCTAGAAGGAATCAATAGCAGACTAACTGAGGCAAAAAACGGATAAGTGATCTGGAAGATAAAAGAGTAGAAATAACTACCAAAGAGCTGTATAAAGAAAAAAGAATGAAAAGAATTGAGGACAGTCTCAGAGACCTCTGGGACAACATTAAGTGCACCAACATTCGAATTACAGCGGTCCCAGAAGAAGAAGAGAAAAAGAACTGTGAAAATATTTGAAGAGATTATAGTTGAAAACTTCCCTAATATACGAAAGGAAATAGTCAAGTCCAGGAGGCATAGAGATGCCGATACAGGATAAATCTAGGTAGAAACACACAAGACACACATTTATCAAACTATCAAAAATTAAATACAAAGAAAAAATATTAAGAGCAACAAGGGAAAAGCAATCAATAACACACAAGGGAATCCCCATAAGGTTAACAGCTGATCTTTCAGCAGAAACTCTTCATGCCAGAAGGGAGTGGCAGGACATATTTAAAGTGATGAAAGGGAAAAACCTACAACAAGATTACCCGGCAAGAATCTCATTCAGATTCGACAGAGAAATTAAAACTTTCACACACAAGCAAAAGCTAAAAGAATTCATCACCACCAAACCAGCTCTACAGAAAATGCTAAAGGAACTTCTCTAGGCAGGAAACACAAGAGAAGGAAAAGAACTACAAGAACAAACTCAAAGCAATTAAGAAAATGGTAATAGGAACATACATATCAATAATTACCTTAAATGTAAATGGATTAAATGCTCCAAACAAAAGACATAGACTGGCTAAATGGATACAAAAACACGACCTGTATATATGCTGTCTACCAGATACCCACTTCAGACCTAGGGACACATATAGACTAAAAGTGAGTGGATGGAAAAAGATATTCCATGCAAATGAAAATCAGAAGAAAGTTGGAGTATCAGTTCTCATATCAGACAAAATAGACTAAAATATAGACTATTACAAGAGACAAGGACACTACATAATGATCAAGGCATCAATCCAAGAAGAAGTTATCACAATTGTAAATGTTTATGCACCCAACATAGGAGCACCTCAATACATAAGGCAAATGCTAACAGCCATAAAAGGGGAAATCAACAGTAACACAGTCATAGTAGGGGACTTTAACACCCCATTTTCACCAATGGACAGGTCATCCAAAATGAAAATAAATAAGGAAACATGAGCTTTAAATGACATATTAGACAAGATGGACTTAATTGATATTTATAGGACATTTCATCCAAAAACAGCAGAATATACTTTCTTCTCAAGTGCTCATGGAACATTCTTCAGGATAGATCACATCTTGGGTCACAAATTAATCCTTGAAAAATATAAGAAAATTGAAATTGTATCAAGTTTCTTTTCTGACAACAATGTTATGAGACTAGATATCAATTACAGGAAAAAAAGTGTAAAAATGCAAACACATGGTGGGTAAACAATATCCTACTAAATAACCAAGATATCACTGAACAAATCAGAAGAAGTAAAAAAATACCTAGAAACAAATGACAATGAAAACACGACCCCAAACCTGTTGGATGCAGCAAAAGCAGTTCTAAGATGGAAGTTTACAGCAATACAGTCCTACCTCAAGAAACAAGAAACATCTCAAACAACCTAACCTTACATCTAAAGCAATTAGAGAAAGAAGAACGAAAAAATCCCCAAAGTTAGCAGAAGGAAAGAAATCATAAAGATCAGATCAGAAATAAATGAAAAAGAGATGAAGGGAAAAATAGCAAAGATCAATAAAACTAAAAACTGGTTCTTTGAGAAGATAAACAAAATTGATAAATCCTGAGCCTGGCTCATCAAGAAAAAAAGGGACAACACTCAAAACAACAGAATTAGAAATGAAGAAAGAGAAGTAACAAATTGCACTGCAGAAATACAAAGAATCATGAGGGATTACTATAAGCAAGTATATGCCAATAAAATGGACAAGCTGGAAGAAATGGACAAATTCTTAGAAAAGGGCAAGCTTCCGAGACTGAACCAGGAAGAAATACAAACCTATAAACAGACTAAGCAAAGCACTTGAATTGAAACTGTGATTAAAAATCTTCCAACAAACAAAAGTCCAGGACCAGATGGCTTCACAGGTGAATTCTATCAAACATTTAAAGAAGAGCTAACACCTATCTTTTTCAAATTCTTCCACAATATAGCAGAGGGAGGAACACTCCCAAACCCATTCTATGAGGCCATCATCACCCTGATCCCCAAACCAGACAAAGATGTTGCAAAAAAAGAAAACTGCAGACTGATGTCACTGATGAACATAGAAGCAAAAATTATCAACAAAATTCTAGCAAACAGAATCCAAGAGCACATTAAAAGGACCATACACCATGATCAAGTGGGGTTTATCCCAGGAATGCAAAAATTCTTCAATATATCCAAATCAATCAATGTGGTACACCAAATTAACAAACTGAAGGATAAAATCCATACGATAATCTCAATCGATGCGGAAAAAGCTTTTGACAAAATTCAACACCCATTTATGATAAAAAATCTCCAGAGAGTAGACATAGAGGGAGCTTACCTCAACATAATAAAGGCTGTATATAAAAAAGCCACAGCTGACATCATTCTCAGTGGTGAAAAACTGAAACCATTTCTAGTAAAATCAGGAACAAGACAAGGATACCCACTCTCACCACTATTATTCAACATAGTTTTGGAAGTTTCAGCCACAGCAGTTGGAGAAGAAAAAGAAATAAAAGAAATCCAAATTGGAAAAGAAGAAATAAAACTGTCACTGTTTGCATATGACATGATACTATACATAGAAAATCGTAAAGATGCTACCAGAAAACTAGTAGAGCTAATCAATGAATTTGGTAAAGTAGCAGGATACAAAATTAATGCACAGAAATCTCTTGCATTCCTATACACTAATGATGAAATATCTGAAAGAATAATTAAGGAAACACTCCCATTTACCTCTGCAACAAAAAGAATAAAATGCGTAGTAATAAACCTACCTAAGGAGACAAACTACCTGCATGCAGGAAACTATAAGACACTGATGAAAGAAATTAAAGGTGATACAGACAGATGGAGAGATATACCATGTTCTTGGATTGGAAGAATCAACATTGTGAAAATGACTATACTGCCCAAAGCAATCTACAGATTCAATGCAACCCCTATGAAACTACCAGTGGAGTTTTTCACAGAACTAGAACAAAAGATTTCACAATTTGTATGGCAAAACAAAAGACCCTGAATAGGCAAAGCAATCTTGGGAAAGAAAAACAGATCTGGTGGAATCAGGTTCCCTGACTTCAGGCTGTACTACAAAGCTACAGTAATCAAGACAGTATGGTACTTGCACTAAAACAGAAATATAGATCAATGGAACAGGATAGAAAGCCCAGAGATAAACCCACGCACATATGGTCCCCTTATCTTTGATAAAGGAGGCAAGAATAACAATGGAGAAAAGACAGCGTCTTCAATAAGTGATGCTGGGAAAACTGGACAGCTACATGTAAAAGAATGAAATTGGAACACTCCCTTACACCATACACAAAAATGAACTCAAAATAGATTGAAGACCTAAATGTAAGGCCAGACACTATAAAGCTCTTAGAGGAAAACATAGGCAGAACATTCTGTGACATAAATCACAGCAAGATCCTTTTTGACCCACCTCCTAGAGAAATGGAAATAAAAACAAGAATAAACAAATGGGACCTAATGAAACTTCAAAGCTTTTGCACAGCAAAGGAAACCATAAACAAGATGAAAAGACAACCATCAGAATGGGAAACATATCTGCAAATGAAGCAACTGACAAAGGATTAATCTCCAAAATGTACAAGCAGGTCATGCAGCTCAATATCAAATAAACAAACAACCGGGGCTTCCCTGGTCACGCAGTGGTTAAGAATCCGCCTGACAATGCAGGGGACACAGGTTCGAGCCCTGGTCCAGGAAGATCCCACATGCTGCAGAGCAATCAGCCTTTGTGCCACAACTGCTGGCCTGCACTCTAGAGCCCGCAAGCCACAGCTACTGAACCCTGCATGCCTAGAGCTCGTGCTCTGCAGCAAGAGAAGCCACCGCAATGAGAAGCCCACGCACTGCAATGAAGAGTAGCCCCCACTCACCACAACTAGAGAAAGCCTGCGCTCATCGAAGACCCAATGCAGCCAATAAATAAATAAAATTAAAAAAAAGAGAATTGGCTACCATTTAAAAAAAAGAAAATCAACATAAAAAACCAACCCAATCCATAATGGGCAGAAGACCTAAACAGACATTTCTCCAAAGAAGATATAGAGATTGCCAACAAACAGATGAAAGGATGGTCAACATCACTAATCATTAGAGAAATGCAAATCAGAACTACAATGAGATATCACCTCACACCCGTCACAATGTCCATCATCAAAAAATCTAGAAACAGTAAGTGCTGGAGCGTGTGTGGAGAAAAGGGAACCCTCTTGCACTGTTGCTGGGGATACAGCCACTATGGAGAACAGTATGGAGGTTCCTTAGAAACTAAAAATAGAAAAACCATACGACCCGGCAATCCCACTACTGGGCATGTACCCTGGGAAAAACATAATTGAAAACGAGTCATGTACCACAATGGCCATTGCAGCTCTATTTGCAGTAGCCAGGACATGGAAGCAAAACCTAAATGTCCATTGACAGATGAATGGATAAAGAAGATGTGGCCCATATATACAATGGAATATTACTCAGCCATAAAAAGAAACAAAATTGAGTTATTTGTAGTGAGGTGGATGGACCTAGAGTCTGTCATACAGAGTGAAGTAAGTCAGAAGGAGAAAAACAAATACTGTATGCTAACACATATATATGGAATGTTAAAAAAAAAAAAAAGAAAAAATGGTTCTGATGAACCTAGTGGCAGGACAGGAATAAAGATGCAGACGTAGGGAATGGACTTGAGGACACGGGGCGGGGGGAATGGTAAGCTGGGATGAAGTGAGAGAGTAGCATTGACATATACACCACCAAATGTAAAATAGATAGCTAGTGGGAAGCAGCTGCATCACACAGGGAGATCAACTGAGTGCTTTGTGACTATCTAGAAAGGGTGGTGTAGGGAGGGTGGGAGGGAGATGCAAGAGGGAGGGGATATGGGGTTGTATGTATATATTATAGGTGATTCACTTTGCTATACAGCAGAAACTAACACAGAATTGTAAAGCAGTTATACTCCAATAGAGTCGTTAAAAAAAAAAAGACATAGAATAGTTCCACTCCCACAAGGATTTCTTGTCCTTATACTGCCTTTTTATGATAACACCTACCTCCTGCTCATCCTCCTCTTATCTCTAACTCTGACAGTCACTAGTCTCTTTTCCATCTCTATAATTTTGTCATTTCAAGAATGTTATATAAATGGAATCATACAGTAGGTAACTTTTGGGGGCTGACTTTTTTTCACTCAGCATAATTTCCTTGATATCCCTCCAAGTGATTGCATACATTAATAGTTCATTATTTTTATTACTAAAGAGTATTATGTTAAAGAATCACTACAAAGCTGCAGTGTTTAAGACAGTATGGTGTTCATACAGGGACATAAAAGTATACCAATGGAACAGAATAAAGTGTCCAGAAATAGATGCATACATATACAGTCACTTAAGGTAAGACAGAGCTAAAAGATGTACTTTGACCCTTATCTCACACTGTATACAAAGTTAATTTGAAATATATCATTGACCTAAAATGGAAAGGCAAAAAATAAAAATTTTGAAAGAAAATATAAGTTACCCTTGTGACTTTAAGTAGGCACTGATTTCTGAAACAAGGTGTCTAACTATGTTGTCTAGAAAGACTAAAACCAAATCAGGCCTCTAATTTAAAATTAATTTTGTTTTTCTTAGTTATCCTGGAATTTTACCATCTTAACATTCAGAGTCATTGTTTAAAATGTGGTATCAAATCATTCTTTGTGAACTGTATTTTTAAGCTGTTATTCTTTTTTGTGTTGAACTTTTTTTTTTCTTTTCCATTATGGTTTATTACAGGATATTGAATATAGTTCCCTGTGCTATATAATAGGACCTTGTTGTTTATCCATTCTATATATAATAGTTTGCATCTGCTAGTCCCAGACTCCCAATCCAACCCTCCCCTGCTCCCCCCCTCCCCCTTGGCAACCACAAGTCATTCTCTAT
>RJWK010052706.1:0-15568 GCA_004363435.1 Platanista minor | reverse complement strand
AGATTCATTTCCCATATAGGTTGAGTTCCCTGTGCTCTACAGTAGGTCCTTATTAGTTTTCTATTTTATATACAGTAGTGTGTATATGTCAATCCCAATCTTCCAATTTATCCCTCCCCCACCCTTTCCCCCATGGTAACCATAAGTTTGTTTTCTACATCTGTGACTCTATTTCTGTTTTATAAATAAGTTCATTTTTACTATTTTTTTAAATTCCACATATAAGCGATATCATATAATATTTGTTTTTCTGAGTCTGACTTCACTCAGTATGACAATCTCTAGGTCCATCCATGTTGCTGCAAATGACATTGTTTCATTCTTTTTTGTGGCTGAGTAATATTCCATTGTATATATGTACCACACCTTCTTTATCCATTCCTTTGTGGATGGATATTTAGGTTGCTTACATTGCATTTAAGTCTTTAATCCATTTTGAGTTTATTTTTGTATATGGTGTGAGAAAGTAGTCTTTTGCATGTCAGCTGTCTACTTTTCCCAACACCATTTATTGAATAAGCTCTCTTTTCTCAATTATATATTCATATTTCCTTTGTTGTAGATTAATTGACCATATAAGTATGGATTCATTTCTGGGCTCTCTTTTCTGTTCCATTGTTCTGTCTGTTTCTGTGTTAGTACCATACTGTTTTGATTACTGTAGTGTAGTCTTAAGTCAGGGATTGTGATACCTACAGCTTTGTTCTTCTTTTGCAAGATTGTTTTGCTATTTGGGGTCATTTGTGTTTCCATACAAATTTTAGATTGTTCTGGTTCAGTGAAAAATGCCATTGGTATCTTGATTGGGATTGCATTGAATCCGTAGGTTGCCTTGGGTATTATGGTCATCTCCACTTTCTGGAGAGTTTTTATCCTAAATGGATGTGAATTTTGTCAGAAGCTTTTTTGGCATCTATTGAAGTGATTGTATGATTTTTATTATTTAATTTGTTAATGTGGTGAATCACATTGATTTTCAGATACTGAACTCTCCTTGGGGATGAATCCCACTTGATCATGGTGTATAATCCTTTTAATGTGTTGTTGAATTTGGATTGCTAGTGTTTTGTTGAGGATTTTTGTATCTGTGTTCATCAGTAATATTGGCCTGTAATTCTCTTTCTTTGTGATATCTTTGTCTGGTTTTGGTAAGAGGGTGATTGTGGCCTCATAGAATGAGTTTGAGAGTATTCCTTCCTCTGCAATTTTTTTGGAATAGTTTCAGAAGGATAGGTATTAACTCTTCTAAATGTTTGATAGAATTCTCCTATGAAGCTATCTGGTCCTGAACTTTTGTTTGTTGGGAGTTTTTTTATCACAGTTTCAATTTCAGTACTTGTGATTGGTCTGTTCATATTTTCTATTTATTCCTGGTTCAGTCTTGGGAGATTGTACCTTTCTAAGAATTTGTCCATTTCTTCCAGGTTGTCCATTTTATTGGCATAGAGTTGCTCATGGTAGTCTCTTATTCTTTGTATTTCTGTGGTGTCCATTGTTAACTTCTCCTTTTTCATTTCTAATTTTATTGATTTGAGCCCTCTCCCTGTTTTTCTTGATGAGTCTGGCTAAAAGTTTATCAATTTTGTTTATCTTTTCAAAGAACCAGCTTTTAGTTTCATTGATCTCTGCTATTGTTTTCTTCATTTCTACTTCATTTATTTCTGCTCTGATCTTTATGATTTCTTTCCTTCTGCTAACTTTGGGTTTTGTTTGTTCTTTCTCTAGTTGCTTTAGGTGTAAGTTTAGGTTGTTTATTTGTGATTTTTCTTATTTCCTGAGTTAAGATTGTATAGCTAGAAACTTCCCTCTTAGAACTGCTTTTGCTGCATCCCATAGGTTTTAGATCATCGTGGTTTCATTTTCGTTTGTCTCTAGGTATTTTTTCCCCTTTGATTTCTTCATTGACCCATTAGTTGTTTAGTAGCATATTGTTTAGCCTCCATGTGTTTGTGTTTTTTAGTTTTTTTCTTGTAGTTGTTTCTTTGTCTGTTTCTATGTATTAGGTAGGTCAGTTGTGCTTCCTAATCTTGGGGAAGTGGCCTTATTTAGGAGATGACCTGTGAGGCCCAGCAGCACACTTCCCTCTGGTCAACAGAGTTATATGCTCTAGTGGTGACCCCTATGTGGGCTGCATGGGCCCTTCTGTTGTGGCAGGGCTGCAACAGGCCACATGCCTACTGTGGACACACAGGTAGGCATGGCTGGCCCCTGGCCTGGTTGGTTGCTAGGCCGTGCCTACTGCAGAGGCTGCTGGCTGCTGGTGGAGGAGCTGGTCCTGGAGCAGCTGGCTGCAGGGCCTGGGGAGTCCCTGTCCTGATGCTGTCCCGCTGTTGAGTGGGGCTGGGTCATGGGTGGCTGGCTGCAGGCCCAGGGTTCCCAGAGCTGGTGTTGACCTGCTGTTGGGTGGGGTTGGGGCGTGGTGTGACTGGCTGCACAGTCTGGGCTGACCTGTTGGTCGGTGGGGCTGGATCACAAGGTGGCTGGCTTTGGGAGTTCAGGGGTGCCAGGACTGGACCAGTCTGTCCTGGCACCACTGGGTGGAGCCAGGTCCAGAGGTGACTGGCTGTGGAGCTCTGAGGGGTTCCAGGGCTAGTACTGACCCACTAATGGGCAGAGCCAGGTTTGGGGTGGCTGGCTGTGGCCTGGGGGTCCTAGAGCTGGTAGATGAGGGCAGGTTCTGGGGCCAATGCTGGCCCACTGGTGGTTGAGGCTGGATTCCAGGGATGCTGGCTGAGGGGCCTAAGATATCTTGGAGCTGATGTGTCCACCTGCTGGTAGGGAGCCACAACAGTGAGAGGCCTGCGTACCGCCAAAGAAAAAAAAAACAAACAACAAACAAATTCCTGCTTTTACCCTGGGTCTCAACATGTGAGATTTTGTATGTGCCTTTTAAGAGCAGAGTCGTGTTTCCTACAGCCCTCTGGCTCTCCTGAAAGTAAGCCCTGCTGCCTTCAAAGCCAAACGTTCTGTGGGCTCATCTTCCCAGTGCAGGACCCCAAGGGTGGGAAGCTCGATGTGGGGCTTAGCCGTCTTGCTCCTTGGGGAGAATGTCTGCAACTGTTCATGTTCACTAATGATTTATCTGTATAAAGTGGATGATTTTTTTTTTTTTTTTTTTTTTGCGGTATGCGGGCGTCTCACTGTTGTGGCCTCTCCCGTCGCGGAGCACAGGCTCCGGATGCGCAGGCTCAGCGGCCATGGCTCACGGGCCCAGCCGCTCCGCGGCATGTGGGATCCTCCCAGACCAGGGCACGAACCTGTGTCCCCTGCATCGGCAGGCAGACTCTCAACCGCTGCGCCACCAGGGAAGCCCAAAGTGGATGATTTTGATCTGTAGATTCATATCTGTCTTCAGGTCCTCTCTGGGTATTATTGTTAATTGTTGCCTGTGTTCTCTTTTTATCTGGATGATGGCTCTGTTCTCCACATATATCCTCTTTTTTCTCTGTAGAATAGAAGTACAGAGAAGAAAAAAAGTATTTCTAGAACGAATCTAATTTTTATTTTCCATCATTAATTTCTGCATTGTGGGTTCTGTTTTTTCAGTTTATAATGTGGGTTTTAAACCTACAAGAATATTTTTGTTTTATTTACATTCTTTTCTCATTTAAACCAGCTGTACTTTGATTTCAGCATGTATCACTTCTTGTTCCTACTCTAAGTGCAATATTCTTAAGATTGAAAATCATAGAATTAATTCTGATCATGTGTGTCTTCTGGCTCCCTTCTAACTGATTTAGGTGATAGAGCAGGATACAGAATTCAAATAAGGGAAAAATTTTGCGTCATGTTGAATAAGAACCATTTGCTTGGAGAATCTGAAAACTTCTGTCATGAAATTGCTCAGGAGGGCCGAGAACTGTTGGAACATTTATTTGATGAGGATGTCAGAACAGGTGAGCAGCCACAGACCGTGATCCTTCATGGGGCTGCTGGGGTTGGGAAGACAACCTTGGTGAGAATGGTGATGTTAGACTGGGCACAGGGCAACCCCTACCAGCAGAAATTTACCTATGTTTTTTATCTCAGTGCAAGAGAAATTAACCAGTTGAGAGAGAGCAGCTTTGGTCAAATGATATCAAAGGACTGGCCCAGCACCGAAGGCCCCATTGAAAGGATTCTGTCCCAGCCGAGTAGTCTCCTTTTTATTACTGATAGTTTTGATGAACTGAACTTTGCCTTTGAGGAACCTGAGTGTGTGCTGTGTACAGACTGGACCCAGGTACACCCCGTGTCTTTCCTCATGAGTAGTTTTCTGAGAAAAGTGAAGCTCCCTGAGTCATCCTTATTGGTGACCACAAAACTCACAGCTTGTAAGAAACTAAAGCCTTTGTTGAAGAGTCAGCATTCTATACAGCTACTAGGTATGTCTGAGGATGCGAGAGAGACATATATTTACCAATTTTTTCAACATGAGAGGTGGGCCTTGCAAGTGTTCAGTTCCCTAAGAAACAGTGAGATGCTTTTTAGCATGTGCAAAGTCCCCGTGGTGTGTTGGGTCGTTTGTAGTTGTCTGGAGCAGCAAATGGAGAGGGGTGGTGATATCACACTGACCTGCAAGACAACCACATCTCTGTTTACCTGCTGTATCTCTAGCTTATTGACACAGGTAGATGGAAGCTTTCCTAGTCTACCCAGCCAAACCCAACTGAGGAGCCTGTGCCACTTGGCTGCCAAAGGAGTATGGACTGTGACATATGTGTTTTACAAGGAAAATCTCAGAAGGCATGGGTTAGTGAAATCTGATGTCTCAGTTTTCCTGGACATGAATATTCTTCAAAAGGACACAGAGTATGAAAACTGCTATGTGTTCACCCACCTGCACATTCAGGAGTTTTCTGCAGCAATGTTTTATATGTTGCAAAGCAGTTGGGGCACCAGGGACAATTCCTTTCAGTCTTTTGAAGACTTAGAGCTGGTACTTGAAAGCAGCAGTTATAAAGACCCCCATTTGCTGCAGATGAAATGCTTTTTGTTTGGCCTTTTGAAGGAAGATCGAGTGAAACAACTGGAGAAACTTTTAACTGTAAACTGTCACTGGAGATGAAATGGGAGATACTTCAGTGGATGGAAACACTAGGAATCAGTGAATATTTTCCATCACATCTGGTTTTTCTGGAGTTGTTTTACCACCTGTATGAGACTCAAGATGAAGTATTTATAAGCCAGGCAATGAGATACTTCCAAAAGGTTGTCATTAATATTTGTGAGGAAATCCATTTGCTTGTGTCTTCCTTCTGCCTGAAACATTGCCAGTGTTTACGGACCATTAAACTGACTGTAATTGTGGTATCTGAGAAGAAGATGTTAAACTCAAGCTTCCCAGCTGAAACTTGGTAAGTGTATTAGGTCAGTTCCCTGGAACTGCCCTGTGAGGGAGTGAAGGAAGTAGATGTTGTCAGAGGGAGGGGAGGAGTTGTTTAACTGAGGTCCCAGAGCCAGGATAACCTTCCAGAATTGTCCCACCTTGAGACAAGGAGGCCAGGCACTGAAACCCCCTAGTGACCAGTCACAACTACTGGTGAGGAATGGGCAAAAACGTGCCTGATGTGGCTCTCTTGGAATGAGGGCAGCCCCAAGAGAAGGACTTGGCTGAGAGCTGTCAGCTGTCAACACTCCCAGCACCTGTGGAATGAGTGCTTCAGTCCTCAAGGAGGAAGACAGCATAGGGCTACCTTCCATCCACTGTAGGATGATATTTAACTTTTTAAAATAATGCCTTCCCGAAGGATAGGGACCAGGAATTTCTTGCTGAACCCAGGTTACATAGGTCATCTATCTGGACTGTTTCACTATACTCTACTGACCTCACTCACCTTCCCCATTACCTAGACATAATTGGCCTTTTTATGGAAGGTCTCAGCCCTTTAACACCTAAATGGAGAGAGTCAGATGTGGGTAAGAAATAGTAGGTGCTGAAGGAATGTTTTGAAAGAATAAATGAACCTACAGCATTTTATGCATACTATTTTACCCTCTCTCCTTCCTCGAGTTGCCTTTTCTGACTCTACCCATCTAAGTCTGGGGGTAGAATTGAACTATCAGTTCCAGATTGAATTAACTGAGGTCTTACTATGTGGTATACAGTTATACAGTACACGGGATATTTAACATGTTATCCAGTTTAATCCTGGTCAAAATCATATCTCAATTTATTTTTACGATTATAAAACTGAGATTAAGTTCACCCAGAAAGTAAGTGTACAGTTACTGATTCAAGCACACATCAAATAATAGCTAAATTTGCTTAACACATACCTGACAGCCTTCTAAGTCCTAGCTCATTTAGTCTCCCAGCAATCCTACGTAGATGCTATTATTTCCATTTTACTTATAAAAAACCAAGGTACCAAGAGTGTACATAACTTGACTGAGGTCACACATCTGATTATAAGTCCTTGGTTTTCCAACTTTACCCAGGTTGTCTCATTGCCATTACATACAATTGTATTCCTTTTATAAGAACATGCATTTCATTTCTCTCTGAACTGTGGGAGCAGGAATTGTAGTCTGGGATGCTATGACCTTTGCTGTCCTTGGGGAGTTGTGAATAATTACCTGCAGTCAGTTTTCTAATTATGGCCTCATAGTTCTACTTATAGAAGATGTGATTCAATCCAGGGCATTAGAATGTATTTGATGCCTAATAATTATAAATTTGATGTTAGGATGGCATTCTGGCCACTATATTGCCAGTCTACATGCTACCTTCCCCTCACCTATGTTGTAGAGTTATCTAATCCTAGAGTTGCCATTGTTATGAAAATAAAAGAGACCAAGAGCCCAGTGTTTTAAAAGGGACAATATAGGGGACCTCAGTCTTTTCTATGGCATAACTACATTGTAAACTACACGAGAGCAGGATCTCTGTCTTGTCCAACGTTTTATCCATAGTATTTGTACATAGTAAGCACTTGAATGTCTGAATGAATGATTTATTGCCTCATTTTCTCAAATTTAAGACCCTCAGGTGATGTAGAGACCACCCCTCTGCGATGTCATTTATTCCAATTTAAGCAAGGCAGGGGGAACCAATATTGGGTAGTGAAGTGGATCACTATATGCCATTTCAAAATATGTAGGTTTTACATAAGAATTATTTTGAACTGAAGGCATTTGAGTTCCTGAAATCCCTTACTGCCTAAAAGCAGAACTTCTCAAAAGAACTCAGCTTTTAAAATCAGCTGTCATATATCCCCTCCCCGGAGCAACTCTAATCCTGTCTTCTTGGAGACAGCAGTTGTCCCTACACTCAGATAGACATTATCACCATCATACCTCCCATCTGTTCTCCTAGTAATTTAGG
Organism: Platanista minor; assembly: GCA_004363435.1. Classification (NCBI taxonomy): domain Eukaryota; kingdom Metazoa; phylum Chordata; class Mammalia; order Artiodactyla; family Platanistidae; genus Platanista; species Platanista minor. The sequence goes on along the minus strand of RJWK010052706.1, from coordinate 8,262 downwards.
TATATAGACCCCAAATTCTAACCACTCCTTTGAGTTACTCATAACTGAGTATCTCCCACATGTATCTGCAATGCACATGCTAATAAAATTTCCCCACTTTCTTCTGGAATGACTTTTGTCAGTCTGATTTACAGGGCCCCGTTCACAGAACCTTGGAGGGCAGAGGGAAAAAGGTATTTTTTCCTCCCCTACAGTAGCTATTTTATATATAAGGCAGCATGGTAGACTTTTATATGTTTTAATATAAATAATAGCAGCTACCAATTGTTAGGAACATGTATAAAATAAAACATTTGCTAAGCATTTTCCATAGATTATCTTACTGAATGTTCACAGTAATCCTAAGAAATAGACACTATTATCTTCATTTTTTTATGATAAAGAAGCCAAAGCTCACATAGGTTAGTAACGTGGCCAGAATCACCCAGTTTACCCAGTTTAGTGAATGGTAGAGTTGGGATTCAGGACTCTTATGTTCTAGAGCTTATGTTTATAATCACTAGGCTATCCTCTGTTTTATTGCTTATTACCCTTTATTTGTTTAAATGAGTTTATTGATAATATGCCTAATAACTAAATTATACAGCATTTTAAACTTTACAAGTGCTTTTGTGTACTCACTAAAATTGACTGTTAGATCCTCACAACCCTGTGAAAAGAGATGGCATTTGCATTTTATGGCTGAAAAAAACTTGGAGCTCAGAGGCCTGATGGAACTTAAAGTAGTACAGCTAGTAAATGGTAGAACTGGAGCTCAAAGCCTGTGCTTCTTAATCTACACCACAGCCTCCTGATGTCTACACACTATTCCTAATCTTACTCTTGGTGGTCATGTGTTATTTTTCTTCTGGATATTGGCTCTTGAGGTATATGGAGATTTCTCTCTTGTCCTTCCTGAGTCTCTTCCGTTAAAGTGAAGTCCCTCTAGTTGTTATTCCCTGTGTGCTGAGTGAGTGTGTTGGGGGGATGGGAGAGCTGTTGAGCAAATAAAGCCCCTGAGTGCCAAGAGGAAGACCTCCCGAGGGACTGCGCTCAAGCCAGGGCTGCCCCGGGTGCTCTGGCCATTTCCAAACTACGCTTGCTTTCACCCAGTACCATCTTCTGAGAGTTGCCTGGGCCGAAACAGATTTGTTGGTCTTTTCTTTTTCTAATCATTTAGACAAAGGGCTGGTGGTTGCATTATTCGTTGGTGGCAAGATCTCTGTTCTGTGCTTTAGGCGAATGAACACTTGAGAGAAGTGGACTTGTGTCACAGCAACCTTGATGCGTTAGCAATGAAAACTTTTAATCAAGAACTAAGGCATCCAAACTGTAAACTACAAAAACTACTGTAAGTCTGGCATGAGAAAATGTTATTCTACTGTCTTTCTTTATCCGACCTTCCACTCCTACTTATTAGGGGGAACCAACAGTAAACAGAAATTAAAATCTACTACATGAAATACTCTACGAACACCGACTATAGAAGCCTCTGGGGACGTGGGAGCATAACCAACTTGTTCTGGGAAAGATTGCACAGAGCACAGTGGAAGTTGACCTGAGTTTTTGAGGCTTGATTAGGAATTTTCTAGATAAAGAAGAACACAGAGGTGAGGCATTCCAGGCAGATCGACAAAGCATTTTCAAAGCCAAGTTCTGGAACATACTATTTTTTTCCCATTCAGTGCAGTGCACAGATCTTGAGTGTTCAGTTCATTGAGTTTTGACAGTCGCATACACCTATGTAACCAATACCCAAAACAAGGTAGAGAATAATTCCCTCACCTCATAAAGTTTCCATATACTCCATTCTCTATTCACTCCTTTTGCCCTGTCCTGTCTCAAAGGCAACCACTTTCTAACCTCTATCACTGTACATTAGCTTTGTCTGTTCTTGGAGATCATTTAGATTGATTCATATAGTATGTATTTCTTGGGTCCATCTTCTTTTGCTCAACAAAATGTTTTTAAAAATTTATTCATGCTATTGCATGTTTCAATTGTTTCTTTTAATTGCTGATTAGCATTCCCTTATATGACATACTACAACTTGCTTAGTCATTCTCTCGTTAATAGACCCCTGGGTTGTTTCCAATTTGGGGCTATTATTAATAAGGTTTCTATGAATATTCATGTACAAAGCTTTTTTTTGTGATATGTTTTCATCTCTTGGGCTAATGCCTAGGAATGGAATTGTTAGCTCATAGATGTATGTTTAACTTTTTAAGAAATTGCCAAGCAGTTCTTCAAAGTGGTTTTACCATTTATAGCCCCACCTGCAGTATACGACAGCTCCGGAGGCTCTTCATTCTTGCCGGCATTTGCTATTTCCTTTTTTAAATTTTTATCATGTCTTCATTTGATTCTAGATACCCTACCACTTTCTTTACATTTGCTTGTTTACATGTCTCTCTCCTGTCTATTGGCTCTACTAGGAGCTGGAACTGATCCTATTTTTTTCTGTATTCAGTGCCCATCAATGTGCCCAAGGCCTAATTGGTGCTCAGTAATATGTACTGAATGTGGAACAAATGACAGATACTTGTTTCCATTAGCACTAAAGATTAATGTTCTTTCTGGGGGGAACAGGCTTCCGCCTAAATATTTCCCTTATAATCTTCTTGTTTTTAGTGAGATCTGACCTTAGATTTCAAGTAACTAGATGAGGTCTGGTCTTGCATATAGATGTGGTAGACAGTTGCACATACGTGATGATGAAGGAGTTCCAGTCCTTTTCACTTACTCCCCTTCATCCCCCTCACAGTGCCCCTTCACTGGATGCCACCAACCCCAATGTTAACAATAGCTAATGCCTTCTTTGAAGTTAAATGGCTTCCTCTTTTATAATGTAAGGGTCTCTGGGGGATGACACCATGAATGCAGCTCTCAGTCTTTCTCACATTAGTATAGCCTTACTTACTCAAGTCCCTTTTCCCTAACAAGGAGATTGTAATTTCAATTTATATTTAGTGAGTGCATTAGGCACCTTTACTAGATGATGATGGCTAGCACTCTAAATGGATAAAAGCTTTATTTTCTTGATGTGCTTGGCTAGATGGGGGGTGAGGGTGAAGGGTGAGTGATCTGCAAAAGTGAGGGGAGGTAATATCACAGAGGGAGGTTTTTGAAGTTAGTGAGCAGTACGACCACACGGGGCATTTGGGGCCCTCAGAGGCGATAGAGAAGACTCAGCTATAACTCACAGTGACTAAGTTAGGGGATGGAAAATAGAAAGAAAAATTGGCAGATTTAACTCGCTTCATATTCTGCTTTGAGCTGTCCCTGTATACCTAGCAAAGCCCACTAGATGACAGGGAACATTTTGCAGTAATGTGTTTTGCTAATGATACGTCAAATAGTTTTGATATTAACTGTGAACTCCTGTTGGGTTACAGGATTAATACTGTGAATTAATGTTGTAATTGCAGTATTTGGAATAGCCCAAGTAATATTTGGTCATCATTCCTGGGACTAAGAGTTCAAAAACTTCTCTTCTGCTTCTCCTGATGTTACACCTTCTTTTCCTTCAAGGTTAAAAAAAAGTTGAGAGTATCCGTTGTCAGGATATAATGGACATCTAAGTTGGAACCCAGGTTTTTTCTAGGCAACATCCTGAAGCTTGAATTTTTGACCTTGACCTGGAATATGAGAAATCCAATGTAAGGTAAGAGATGGCAGGAATGTTTAGACAGTATCTAAGAGTTTGGCTTGAAAAGAAAGGGGTGTTGTAACCAGGAGCAGAGATGATCTTGTGATCCCTCCTGTGTATTTTTCTTCTGAAGGTTGAGATTTATTTCTTTCCCTGATGATTGTCAGGGTATCTCTACTTCTTTGATTCACAACCAGAATCTGATGCATCTTGACCTGAAAGGGAGTGATATTGGGGACAATGGGGTAAAGTCATTATGTGAAGCTTTGAAACACCCAGACTGTAAACTACAGACTCAGAGGTAAGTCATGAGTTGTTGTGCGTGTGTGTGTTTATAATTGAGACTTTTGTCCAAATAGATTCTCACAGCCTGGACTTGCTGTTCTTCGGGCTAGCTTAAATCTACTTTCCTGATATGGCATAGCAGGGATTAGTAGATTCTGGCTATTTCTTTCTGATAGGACTTCTAACTCCTCCCATTGCCCCACTGAAGACCCCCTCATTGTATAGTTCTCTGTATCTCCATCTCTTAAATCTAGGGGAAAAAATGGGAGCAGACCCAGAATTTATCAATTTTTCATATTAAAAATGCAGGAATAGGATAGTCATTGTCTTTGAACTCTCATAGAAAAGAATGTACTAACGGTACCTGGGGGCAGTGCTGAGGCAGACTCAGTTTTACCTAATTTTTGATAATGAATCCCCTCACCTTTTCATTACAACTCAGTGACTAGTACAGAAAGTTGAGGAAGAACAGTGCAGCTGTGGGTGCTTTCTTGCTGTCACACACTATTGATGGTCCTGATTCTTTTTCTCTACAAAACTGAGATTAGCAATCCTACTTCGTCTCCACATTGTGTGATGGGTTTCAAGAAAGATCTTATTTTCCAATGAAAGGAATTTAAATCAGTTTATGACAAAATGAAAACAACCAAAAAAAGAAAACAAAAAAAAAAATCATTACTGGACTTCCCTGGTGGCGCAGTGGTTGAGAGTCCGCCTGCCGATGCAGGGGACATGGGTTTGTGCCCCGGTCCGGGAAGATCCCACATGCCGCGGAGCGGCTGGGCCCGTGAGCCATGGCCACTGAGCCTGCGCGTCCGAAACCTGTGCTCCGCAACGGGCGAGGCCACAGCAGTGAGAGGCCCGCGTACCTCAAAAAAAAAAAAAAAAAAAAAAAAATCATTACTGTTAAGTTTTACCTCAGAAGTTTTTGTAGTCCCTAGACTCAGTTCAGGGGGATGAGACTGAACCCTGATGCGTGAAGGGCCAAGATAGTTCTGTATCTGTGGGAAGCAAATCATATTCTATGTGTGAAAAGAACAAGTAAAATCTGAAACAAGACCTTCTTTTTGATAACTTCTTCCACATTAAAATATGTTGAGCACATAGGGGGAAAAATCCTGGGCATGCTATCAGTGCCTAATTGTGCCCAGAATCCTGTCTTAGTTTGCGTATGTTCTGCCATTGCAGGTTATAAGCAAGGTGAGGGAGCAATTTTTGTTTGCTGTTTCACCAAACAGACACCTGAAGAGTGCCAAAATGGTATAAATGCAAAACACGTCTTAGATCTTCAAAGATTTTGAGTTAGAGGACTAACATTCCGGAAAGGGTGCATCTAAAATAGTTGCCAGGGCTTCCCTGGTGGCGCAGTGGTTGAGAGTCCGCCTGCCGATGCAGGGGACACGGGTTCGTGCCCCGGTCCGGGAAGATCCCACGTGCCGCGGAGCAGCTGGGCTCGTGAGCCATGGCCGCTGAGCCTGCGCGTCCGGAGCCTGTTGCTCCGCAACGGGAGAGGCCGCAACAGTGAGAGGCCCGCGTACCGCAAAAAATAAAAATTTAAAAAATAAAATAAAATAAAATAGTTGCCAGAAGAAACTGATTAGTTGCCAAAGAGGAGGGTACTTAAGAATGACAAATATCCACAGCCTTGGCTCTATTATTAACTAGAATAAAATACTTTATAACAGGTAGAGAGCATATGGTCCAGTAGAAATGTTTGTTTTTCCAGGAGTCAGGAGCCCTTGCAGCTTATTACAATTGTTTACAATCATTAAGTGCTCAAAGCATAGTGAGTCATGATAAATATGCACAGACTTTGAAAAAGTGAGAGTATATACTTTGAAACTAGAAGTTCTGCCACCTGCACAGGTGATACAGCAGGCAGAGACTTGACTTGAAAACAACTACCAATCCTCTCTTCTCTCTTACAAAAATCTCTTTCATTCATCAACTTTAATAAACCTTGATATGTATGTATCCACAGCTTCATACTCATCCTAAACAAGGTTTAAATGAGATATCATTTAAACCAGGGGTCCCCAACCTTTTTGGCACCAGGGACTGGTTTCGTGGAAGGCAATTTTTCCACGGACCGGTGGGTGGGGGATGGTTTCGGGATGATTCAAGTGCAGGACATTTATTGTACACTTTATTTCTATTATTATTATGTTGTAATATATAATGAAATAATTATACAACTCACCAGACAATCAGAATGCAAAATCAGTGGGAGCCCTGAGCTTGTTTTCACTTGCCACTCACTGATAGGGTTTTGATATGAGTCTGCAATCAATTGGTTTATTATGGTCTCTGTGCAGTCAAACCTCTCTGCTAATGATAATCTGTATTTGCAGCCACTCCCCAGTGCCAGCATCACCACCTCAGCTCCACCTCAGATCATCAAACATTAGATTCTCATAAGGAGCTTGCAACCTAGATGCCTCGCATGTGCAGTTCACAGTCGGGTTCGGGCTCCCATGAGAATCTAATGACGCAGCTGATCTGACAGGAGGCGGAGCTCAGGCGGTAATGCTAGCGACGGGGAGTGGCTGTAAATACAGCTGAAGCTTCGCTCCCTTGCCCGCCACTTATCTCCTGCTGTGCAGCCTGGTTCCTAACAGGCCACGGACCAGTACCAGTCCATGGCCCAGGGGTTGGGGACCCCTGGTTTAAATGTTTAAGCCCTAACTGTTTAAACATAAATAATATGTGATATAAGACAATACATTGATTTTGCTATTTTAATTTGAATAGTATGAAGAAGAAATGGTAACAGATTGTTGTAAGAATGTAATTTATTTTCTTTGAAGTTTAATTTCTTTAGATGTCTTTAGATAAACACAAATTACTAATTTTTAAAATAGTACATTACTCCAAGTTTCCAAAATCAATTAGTAAGTTTAGAAAATATATTCAAGTTAACATTAAGGAGCGTATAGCCACTGTTAGTGACTAAGAATTTAGCAAAACAGTATTATATCTCAAGCTTGACCCAGATAGTATAGTGTTTGTAATATTGTCTCATTCCAAGATTTATAAGATCCTAATTTATAAAGATGTTAGTTATTTATTTAACTCATTTATATTATACGCCCAGATTTATATTTATATTCTTTTAAATATTAACATAATTATAAAGCAGAAACTAACACATCATTGTAAAGCAATTATACTCCATTAAAGATGTTTAAAAAAATAAACAATAAATATTAACATAAGTAATTATTTGACCTATAAGGGAACTGTAAGAGATTTAGGAAATTCTTTAGTTTAGACTTATTGTTAAAGAAATGCAAAGCCTTATGTGATCTAAGAAAACATGTGTGCAATTTTATTTCTCACTTTAGTAAAATCAGGGAGAAGTCCCATAGCCATTTTAGGTCTCAAATTTTAGACCACATTAATTTATCTAATGATTTACCTTGCTTTAGAACAGGCCCATGAAGCCTGTCTTATTAATGTAAAAGCTCTTTCTCTTGTGAGCACCATTCCTCTGGCACCTGTGGTGCATTCGGCCCATATGTGGGGAACACATAACTTCTGCAACCATACTGCTTTAGCAACAACTCCATTCTGCCATATCTCAATGTCTAGCTCATATCAGAAAAATAATCTCACACTCAACAAGAAATTCTTGGGCAACCTGAATATTAAGCAGCAGGCATTTTTAGAAAAGAAAAATATATTCAGACAGCTGTTCTGAATATAATAAGAACAATAAAATCAATCAATAAGAACAACAAAAAAATAAAAATTATAATGTGCTTACTTTGAAGGGACTTTGGAAATTTTCAGCCCAGGGCCTCGTTTTAGTAGCAATATTAAGAGATTATAGGGCTGGTTCTCCAATAGGACCCAAAAGTAAGTTACTGTATCTCCTCCGTTTCGCTGGTTCATATTTAGGGATAAGTATGGAGCCACAGACCTCAGCTCTCGGCTTCCCTTTTGATTGAGTCACTGGTGATTGATGTTACATATTAATATAAACAAGACAGGACCTTCAAACTCTAGAAAAAGAAGAATTATATATATATTTTTATTACCTTAATTCATGTGAGAGGAGAGTACTGATGATCTTTTTCTCTGCTTTAACAAAATTCTTTCAATATTTGTAACATTTAGGAATTCCAAAATACCAATTTGAATATTGCAAGAGAGACACATTGTTATATAAGACAATCAAAATTACAGACTTAAAAGCACTTAAGGGTTGTTTTCTCAAGACATGGTAAAGGAAACCATAAACAAGAACAAAAGACAACCCTCAGAATGGGAGAAAATATTTGCAAATGAAGCAACTGACAAAGGATTAATCTCCAGAATTTACAAGCAGCTCATGCAGCTCAATAACA
>RJWK010052704.1:0-15569 GCA_004363435.1 Platanista minor | reverse complement strand
ACACACACACACATACATACATATAAAATGGAACATTACTCAGCCATAAAAAAAAAGAAATAATGCCAGTTGCAGCAACATGCATGGACTTAGAGATTGTCATAGTAAGTGAAGTAAGTCAAACAGAGAAAAACAAACATCATATAATATAACTTACATGTGGAATCTTAAAAAAATGACACAAATGAACTTATTTACAAAACAGGAACAAACTCACAGACGTAGAAAACAAACTTATGGTTACCAAAGAGGAAAGACAGGGAGTGATAAATTAGAACTTTGGGATTAGCAGATACATTCTACTATATATAAAAAAGATAAACAACAAGATCCTACTGTATAGCACATGGAACTATATTCTATATCTTGTAATAAACCCTAATGGAAAAGAATCTGAATAAGTATATATACCTATATATGGATGCATATATATACATAAGCACATGTATATAGACTTATAACTGAATCACTTTGTTGTACACCAGAAACTAACACAACATTGTAAATCAACTATATTTCAATTTTAAAACATTAAAAATTTAAAAAAGCTGATTCATGGGCCCCACCCAGACCTGCTGAATCAGAATCTACATTTTAAAAAGATCCCACATGTGATCTGTATATACATGGAAGTCTGAGAAGTATTCCTCCAAAATGGGGAAAGATAATAAAATACCTGTCAAATGAGCTGAAAAAAATTAACAGAAACAAAAAACAAAAAAACCCCAAACAAACAAACAAAAAAAGCAAAAACTGAAAAAAAACCAAACAGGAAGCATCACTGTCTCCTTTCCCTTCTGCACTTATGGAAATTTTATTCAGCACTCAAGATCAAGTTCCAAGTCAACCTCCTCTCTGATGTAGTAATGACGCCAGGAACAGAAATAAGCTTACTCCTATTCTAAAATCCTGTAGCAGTGGTTCCTAACTTATGTGGCCCTCTTTTAAATCTAAAACACTTTCATGGGACTTCCCAGGTGGTCCAGTGGTTAAGAATCCACCTGCCAATGCAGGGAACATCAGTTTGATCTTTGGTCTGGGAAGATACCACATGCCATGGGCAACTGAGTCCATGTGCCACCACTACTGAGCCCGTGCACCGCAACTACTGAAGCCCTTGTGCTCTAGAGTCTGTGTGCCGCAACTACTGAGCCCACATGCTGCAACTACTGAAGTCTGCACATTCTGGGCTGTGCATGCCACAACTACTGAGCCTGCATGCTGCAACTACTGAAGCCCGTGCACCTAGAGCCTGTGCTCAGGAACAAGAGAAGCCACTGCAATGAGAAGCCGGTGCACTGCAACGAAGAGTAGCCCCCACTCGCCACAACTAGAGAAAGCCTGTGCGCAGCAATGAAGACTCAGCGCGGCCAAAAAAAATAAAAATAAATAAATAAATAAAAAATTAAAAAAACCACTTTCATGCAAGTCCTTATGGTTCGCTCACTTACTTATTCTTTTAAATGGCTATTGATTAAATGCATATTGTGTACTAAGAACCGTGCTACTGAGGATAAAATGGTGAACAAGACACTCTGCATTTGAAATGCTAAAATTCCAGTGAAAGCCCAAGTATTATTGACTTGTTAGGCAGAAAATGAAAATAAAAACATCTTCAAATCGAATCAAGCACCACAGTTACTATATTGTATTATATAAAAGATCTAGATTTCAACAAAAAATTACAAAGACAGGGCTTCCCTGGTGGTGCAGTGGTTAAGAATCTACCTGCCAATGCAGGGGACATGGGTTCAAGCCCTGGTCCGGGAAGATCCCAAATGCCATGGAGCAACTAAGCCTGTGTGCCACAACTACTGAACCTGCACTCTAGAGCCCATGAGCCACAACTACTGAAGCCCGCGTGCCTAGAGCCTGTGCTAGGCAACAAGAGAAGCCACCGCAATGAGAAGCCTGCACACCACAATGAAGAGTAGCCCCTATTCTTTGCAACTAGAGAAAGCCCACTTGCAGCAAAGACAACCAACGCAGCCAAAAATAAATTAATTAATTAAAAATAAATTACAAATAGGGCTTCCCTGGTGGCGCAGTGGTTGATCGGGTTCGTGCCCCGGTCTGGGAAGATCCCACATGCCACGGAGAGGCTGGGCCCGTGAGCCATGGCTGTTGAGCCTGCGTGTCCGGAGCCTGTGCTCTGCAACGGGAGAGGCCACAACAGTGAGAGGCCCGTGTACTGATAAAGAAATTACAAATACACAAAGAAAAAGGAAAGTATGGTCCATACACAAGAAAAACAGTAGTCAGTAGAAACTGTCCCTGAGGAAACACAGATATTGGACTTAATAGACAAAGATCTAAAATTAGCTATTTTTAAAAAAGTCAAATAAATGAAGGAAATAATGTCTAAAAAACTAAAGAAAATTATAAGAACAATGCCTTGCCAAATAGGGAATATAAAAAAAGAAAGAATTTATAAAAGAACCAAAGAGAAATTCTGGAGTTAAAAGCAAAATAACTGAAATGTAAAATTCACTAGAGTGGCTTAACAGGAGATCTGAGGAGGAAGTAGAATCAGAGCAAACTTCAATATAGTTCAACTGAAATTATCCAGTCTGAGAAAAAGAAAAAAGAATTTAAAAAAAAATGAACAGATCATCAAAGACCTGTGCAGCAAACATACTAACATATGAATAAGGGAGACTCAGAAGGAGAGGAAAGGGTCAGAAAGAATATTCAAAGATATAATGGCTGAAAACTTCCCAAAGTTGATGAAAAACATTAACCTATGTATCCAAAATGCTCAAAAAACTCTAAGTAGGAAAAACTCAGATCCACTTTTATGATGAATAGCAAATCTCTATGACATCTCTGACTCTTGACTAAAGCTCAAATCCCTATATCTCTAAATCCTATTTCCACCTAAATATGCCAGGGCACAATCCAAATTACCATTTTTTGCCTTGTACAACACTCTTCCTCCTAAGCATACCATCGTTCTCTACTCCTGGTCTTAGTTGGTAGCTCCACCATCCCACCCACCCCCCAATCCACTCTTAACTTCTCCCTCATCTCCTTATTCTTGAAAATTCCATCATTAATGGGAGGAAGAAAATTAGCATTTATTGAGGAAAACTTTCTATGGGCCAGGTACAGCCTCCCTCTGTTCACCATTACCACCATCCTATCCTGATCACTTTGAGATCCATTTAAAACTAAACTACTTAAGGTTTCCAAATCACATCACACTGTTTCATGTCTTTGAGAATGCTGATTCTTTAGCATGGAGGTTGTCTGCCCTACTTCTTTGCCTCTAGCTAACTCTAACTTACACCTCAAGATTTGGTTCTCTTCCTGGAAACATTCCCAAATAACACACACAAGACTGATTTGGGCATTCCCCCAAATCACAGTACTTTAGGGCACCATGTGCATTGTTGCTAGCATGGCTCTAATCAAGGTACACAGCCTATCTTACATCCACCTTCCTCACTAAAGTGACTGTCAAGGATAGAGACTGTCATATTTATCTTTGTATCCTTGGTGCTCAATCTTTGGTGTGATACAGCTGCTCAATAAGTGTTTGTTAAATCAAGCTCACAAAAATCGCACAGCGTACTAATGAGTGTTGTCATTACAACAACTTTACACTTAGAATGCCAGTATTTAAAAATCTGGATGAATACTTACTTCAACAGAGAAGACCTGGTCATGTTTAACTATTTCTCCACTGTGTAGAGTTCCCATTATTGTGGATTCAGGAGTCACAGCTGATCCTAATCTCTGAGAACTATTTGTGCACATCTCATCACTCTGTGATTGCTCAATATTCACAGCATGGTATGCTGACACGTCATGTTTACTACTTGAAGTTTTCCTCTTTTTTTTCTGCTTCTTAGGATTCTGCCCATCTGATTGAGCTTTCCTTTGTCGAAACTGGGCAAGCTACAGAAAAAAAAAAAAAAAAATCAACATTATTGTCAGATAATTTTTCTTTATCAGCACTAAGAAAATAGTAGATTTGGAGTCACTTTCTTTAAAAGATCAACCCATCACTAAAATGGTGACAAAATAATGGACAATGGTTACTGTGTTTAACACAAGAATGACTACTGAATTGCAAAGAAACTAGGTATTTCTGAATGAATGCTGTTCAAATGTTGAGAAGAACTGAAAATATCATGTCTAAAGAAAAAACATTAGCCCAGAGTTGGGTAAAATAAAAAACAGGCATTCTCATTCACTGTTTAGTGAGAGTATAATCTCTGGGTATGAGATTATATGAAAACATAGAAGCTCTAAATGCATTTGCTTTGTGGAATTTCTGCGACTTCCACTTACGTATATTAGTAAATGTAATTATTTCATGCAAAAAGCTTTAGCTATACAAATGATCATTGCAGACTTGTCTATATTGGGAAAAATTATAAATATTTTCAGTATCAAACAGTAGAGCCTCCTAGCCCTTAATCATTTGCATACCATCATCAGGATTTTTGCCATATCCTAGTGTCACCTAAACTTACCAGTTACTTAATATGTTTTAACTAGTGTACTTTTAATTAAATTTATTTGAAAAGGATACTGTCTATCCTTGACATAAATTAAAAGTATCACTTGTCATTTAAAAAAAAATAAAAACAAAAATGAATACAATGAAAAATAAAACTGTATTATTAAAATTTTAGCTAGATATATTGCTGATGGTTCTAAGGGAAACAGGCAAGTGTTAGAGGGGTGCTAAGGATCTATGAGTATCAGACTTTTGGCTTATAAGAAACCTGGCTAAAGAAACCTGGAAAAGTAGTAACTTTTTTTTTGCAATACTATCCACTGTTATTTAATACTGGATCAGGATATCACCTAAAATATCTCATCACTACCTATATCAGAAGTATGAATAACATATTTTGGGCAACACTAGATTAATTCAATTAAAATAATACTAATGCAAACCATTATTAATAGTAAATGTTTATACACAACATTAGATATAATATCGCAATATAACCTTTTTTAGTAAAAGGAAAATTAAGTGCATCTCTTTTAACAAAGATAAGGCAGGCCTCAGGCTCACAGCCTTCAACAATTATACCTATCTTAAATTTTAATAACACTATACACACAGGCATGGATAAATTCTGGAAGAATATAATCATAACAACTTTGGTCTGTCTCTGGATTTGGGATTACAGGTATTTTTCCTTATGCTTACTTGAAATTTCCTTTTTGGTGCATAAATTTTCCAAATTTTATATGAAGCAACTATTAACTACCAATTCCTAAATTTAATTTGAACTCAGTCATTCTGAGAGAAACAAAAGCATAAGAACAGGTGTAAGTCCTTTGTGCCTTAAAAAGAGGAAACAGAGGAAATATACAAACATATTAATATATAAATTAGACCAGTTACAAAGGTGGCCAGTAAATGTCTTATGATATAAAGGATTAAAGCAATCTTGATGATGTTGATATCATTAACTATCAAAATATGTGACAAATACTAGAATCTACAGAATGACATACAGCATATGTTATACTTTTGTCTGCTGTAAATGAAGAAAAGTTTATAGATATGTATTGTTTACTTAACAAATGTGTCTAATTAATAAGTCAGAAATATCTAATCACTGACCTTGCAATATAAAAATATATCACATTTAAATTTCTTCCCCAGTTGATCAGCAACTAGTCAGTTATTCTACTATCTGCTTAAGGGACAGATGCAAGACCAGTTGCCTCTATTTGTACATTATTAAGCTGCTGGAATGCATTTAAACTACTTTGGAGAGCAAATTCATTCTTAAAAATAAGCCAACTGAAACACTATTATATATTATCTGTAAATAGAATCAAAAGCCTAAGGACATCATTTTAAAACGATCCCTCAGAAAGAATGCAAAAGCAAAAAAATGCTAATGACATTCTTAAGATTTAAAAATATATTCAGACAGCAGAGGATATCAGGACAATGATGAAGATTTTGTTTAAAATTCCAACTCTGTTAGGATATATAATTTATATTTAATATTTATTTATATGTACAAATACATAACAAAAGAGAAAACTAAAATCCTGTACTATAAAAAGACTGATTAAAAAAACCCAAAAAACCCGCTGCCTGAGACAACAGTATCCATTATTAAATGAACCCAATGAAAAGGTTAATAATAGATATGGAATAAAAAGTAGAATACGGACTTCCCTGGTGGCTCAGTGGTTAAGAAACCGCCTGACAATGCAGGGGACAAGGGTTCGAGCCCCAGTCCAGGAAGATCCCACATGCCGCAGAGCAACTAAGCCCATGTGCTGCAACTACTGAGCCTGCGCTCTAGAGCCCACGAGCCACAACTACTAAGCCTGTGTGCCACAACTACTGAAGCACGCAGGCCTAGAGCCTGTGCTCTGCAACAAGAGAAGGCACTGCAATGAGAAGCCCACACACTACAGTGAAGAGTAGCCCCTGCTCGCCGCAACTAGAGAAAGCCCACGTGCAGCAAAGAAGACCCAACGCAGCTATAAAAAAAAAAAGGAGAATAGTTCTATTACAGTGTTTAGAATTAATCACTTCTAAGGACATAAAATTACCAAGACATTGTTTCAAGCCTATGTTATTGATTACATTAAGTCATATTATCTTTTCAGAACAATTAACCAGAAGGTAAACTCCATGAATGTAAGAACTTTTGTTCACTGCTATGTATTCAAAATCTAGAACAGTACTCAGTAAATACATGATGAGTGAAAAAAAGATAACGTACCTTTTATAGAAAAGTTAACATTAAGCAATAATTTTAAGCACTGTTCCACAGAACCTAAGAACTAAGACGATAAACTGGCATATCTAATTCCACTATCTAAAAAAGTTCCATGGTCTCAGAATTCAAAGTGGCAATTAAATGAATTAAAACATAAACTATTCCCTCTCACCATAATCTCTCTACCCCACTAGGCAAAACAAATAAACAGAAAAACTAAACAAACGACAAAATTAAATTCTCAGAAAAACAATGCCCATAATAGCTTTTTAGGAAGAGTTCTGTTTTGTAAAAACATGAGAAAGGGAACAAGATCACATCACAAATCACATCATAAATAGCTATCTGTTTTTATTTTAAATCTGAAAAATGGCAAGCTGGCAGATAAGCAAAAATCAGAAACTCTATTCAATTAGCTAATCATTTGATACTGTAATGGTACACTTTAAATTACTGGAAAAACATTTATTCTAAAACATGCTGGAAATTCAGACTACAGACATCTGTGTTTGTCATTTGGAAGCCAATTATAAAAATGTTAACATATGCAGGCACGGAAATAGCTGCAAGATTTACTGGAAAGATATCATGTCTGTATACACTTGTCTTTCAAAACCAATTCAGATCTCAAGCAAATGTCTTACCCTGACCAGAACATGAATAATTAAATAAAAATGACTAATAATTTATTCCATAAACTCAATATTTATTTATAAATGATCATTCTCAATGAAACAAGGAATTTTTTTAATGCTGTAAAAAAAATGCCAAGTTTTTATAATGTCACTTCAATAAAAGTACTAACCGGAATCTGTTTTGTTTCTTGAGAGTTCATCAGGTGTTTATGTGCCAGGCACAAAGCTAGGCATGAGTCGAAATACACTGTCTTAACAGTAGGATCTTTTAGTCTAGGCCAGCCTAATATTTCATTGAGTTGTGAGAAACAAGGTAAAAGTGTACAATTTTGTAAACTCAACAGTCCTATGTATCTTTAAGGAGGTAGTACGGGAACTTCTCTTGTCCTGATTTTCTCAAAAAAGGCTTTCTGTAAGAGGTGTGGTTGTAGAGTTTTACAGCTCTGAAGGAAATAACTTGGCATATGACAGACAGTAGTGAGTAGTTCATTTATTTAAAAAATATTTATTGTGTTTATGGAATAAATATTGAGTTTATGGAATAAATTATCCTGTGTCTACCCTGTGCAGGGTAGGTAGTAATGAAACAGATACAAACCCTACTCCTCTGAATTGTAATCCAGGTAGGAAGAAAAAAATTAAACAAATATGGACAAATACAGAAATATATCATTTCAAGAGACAAAAAGTGCTTTGAAGAAAAAGTATAGGTACTAAAGAAAGTCTAAAACAGAAAGACTTAATTTGAATGGGAATGTAAGGGAGAAGTCACGAAATATTGAGAAAAGAATGTGGAAGCTGAGATTTGAAGACAAATATGAGTTACTTGCCCCAAAGTAGCAAAATAGAACAAGAACATCTGACTCCAAATCCAGTATTCTTTCCATTATACCAATTTGCATTCCACGCATTCTGAGCTCTTTACCTTCATTTGCCATTAAACTTAAAAACACTAACATTAAATCTAGAACACGAACTTTAAAGGCAAGAACAAATGAAATCACCAAAACAAATACTTTTTTGACAACACTAGGGAAAAAACACACACACAACACACACATATACCAAGAAATTATAAAATATTTTTAAAATGTTATATACTTTCTCTAGTCTTCAAAAGCAGCTGTAAGTAGCTATGTTTTTACTGTAGAAAATTTAAGAAATCCTAATTAATTCTAATTATGTAACTATTTGTACCTGTCCGTGCAGCCTTTACACCTTTGTGATATTTCCTAATGAATGTTAACAAGAATGCTGTACAAGCTATTAAAACAAAACTTCAGGGACCTAACTATGAAAACACAGAAGAATAACACAGTTGACCCAAACACAACTTGTATGTAGAGCTGAAGCAGGGCAACTGAAAACAAAGAAGACAAAAGCAACACTTTAAAGATGCTCTGAAGAATATTTTCCAACGATATGACAAAATACAAACTGTTGTAAAATAACAGTGCCAAACAGACCCGAGGAAATCAGATATGGAAAAGACCACAGGACTTTACCTTATGGAGCCAGCTGTCTTATTTATATCCTACAACCTCATTCAATGCAGAATTTTTCTTAAAGTTTTGGAACACTTTCATGTCTAAGAAGAAAAGAGATTCTGGAACTGAAAAAGTTACCTTAATTTTGCAAATTTTAACACATTTCATTGTCTGGCACATAGTAAGCCCAAGTATTTTTTGAGTGAAAATAATGTTTCAAAAAGAATATGGATTACATATATTAGAGTACTGGACTGTTGTGTTTACAGAGACTCTAATAAGCTAGCTATGTGACACTGGACAAGCCACTTAACCTCAAGAGAACTCAGTTTTTTCAACTGTACAATGAAGAGGATGATAAGAAGGATCTCTTAAAACTTCTTTCAGTTTTACCATATGATCCAGCAAGTCCACTCCTAGGTGATATACCCCAAGAAAATAAAAACACTAAGTCAAAAAGATACATGCACCCCAATGTTCACAGTAGCATTATTTACAATAGCCAACATATGGAAGCAACCTAAGTGTCCATCAACAGATGAATGGATAAAGAAAATGTGGTATACATACAATGGAATATTACTCAGCCATAAAAAAGAATGAACTTCTGCCATTTATATCAACATGGATGGACCAGAGGGTTTTATGCTTACTGAAATAAGTCAGACACAGAAAGACAAATACTGTATGTTTTCACTTATATGTAGAATCTAAAAAACAGAACAAACAAATGAATATAACAAAACAGAAACAGACTCAGATACAGAGAACAAACTAGTGGCTACCAGTGGGGCAAGGGGCAAGATACAGTGGTAGGGGATTAAGAAGTACAAACTACTATGTATAAAATATTATAAGTAAGGTTCAAGGATATACTGAACAGCACAGGGAATATAGCCTATATTTTACAATAACTTTAAATGGAGTATAACCTATAAAAATATTAAATCTTGGGCTTCCCTGGTGGCGCAGTGGTTGAGAGTCCGCCTGCCGATGCAGGGGGCACAGGTTCGTGCCCTGGTCTGGGAAGATCCCACATGCTGCGGAGTGGCTGGGCCCGTAAGCCATGGCCGCTGAGCCTGCGCGTCCGGAGCCTGTGCTCCGCAACGCGAGAGGCCACAACAGTGAGAGGCCCGCATATCACAAAAACCAAAAACCAAAACCAAAACAAAACAAAACACATAGAAACAAAGAATGAACAAATTGTTAATAGTGATTACTTGTAGGTTAGGAGACTATAGGTAATTGTTTTCTTTTCTGAAAGATTTTCACTGCCTCCCTCCCTCCTGCACAGATCTGTAAAGAATATTCACTAATAAAACTATGGGCCCATATGTTAATATCACTATTTTTAAAAGGATATAATACAACTACACATCTACCAAAAATCTCATCCCAAAAGACGGAAATAAGGCAGAAGTCCCAGGAATTATGCTGTCCTGGGGCCTGGCCTCTTTCATCGGCCTCTCCAGACACCCTCTCCAGACATCCCATAAGCATAACTGCTAACAGTGACAGATTATTACACCTCACTGTTCAGATGCCACCAACTTCTGTTTCATTTCACTGTCACCTCATCTACTGCTAACACTGAACGGTGAGAACAATGGCACTTTGCCCCAACCGTATCTAGTTTCTGCATAGTATAAAGCTTAATCTCATCAAAAATAAACAAATAAATAGCAGTTCATGTAAAGAAGAATCCCTAAAACAAGGTTTATCTGTAACAGATGCTAACACCCTCAGCAGCAAAAATACATGCCAGCTTATCATCTGAGGTTTGTTCATTTATAAGCCACAGATAATAGAATATTATTCTCTCTTATACGCATATGTTTTTTTGCAGGAAATATCGACTTAAAAAATAAAAGAACTGCTGTATCTGGTCACTTCAATGGCCCATCTTGTCAGATGTCCAGTGCCCATCAACAGCTCCAATGATCTGTCAGAGATCATTTGCGATGAAACTGGGTGTATAATAAACACATAAATATCATTTGGCTTTGGTTTCGCTTCTTCTTCCTATCTCATTCCACAACACAACACACTGACTACTCCCCGAGGACTGAGGGACCATGGGATTATGATCTCTGCACACCTCTAGGCCCTTGGCATATGCATCGGAAAATGGGCAAAAGTTAACACAGCACCAGTGTTTGCAACAGAAAAACTGGAAACAACCCAAATGCTCATTGATATGAGAATGCTAAATGAGGTAAATTCCTATAATGGAATAGTATGCAGGTGTGAACATCTTTACATAATACTGAACAAAAAGAAAATCATTAAATACTGCTTATAATATGATACCATTAAGTTCAAAAACAGCAAAACTAATATATTATGTAAACATATGTGGTACAGAAAAGCAAGGCACTGATAAAGAAAATTCAGAATTGTAGTTACCTTAGGTAGAAAGGGGGTGGGATTAGATTGGGAAAGGTTTCAAATGTATTTGAATGTGTATATTTCTTAAACTGGGTGACAGGCATAGAGGTCATTTTTAAAAAATCATTTTTCTTATCTATATATTTTATATGTATTCTTTTGCATGTGAAACATATTTAAGTATTTTAAAAGTATGTATTTAGAACTTCCTGCTGAGGAAACTGGTCAATGCTATAGCTCCTACCATACAGGACACCCCAGCTGCTCCTTCCAGTCTAGTCTGATAAGAGGCAGTTGATCAGATTCTTCTCTGGGAATTAGGGAACAAAGAGTTAGAAAAGATGTCCAGAAAGTAACAGAGGGGAGATGAATCTTATTGAAGGATTTGAAAATCAGTGCATGATGCAATAATCATATAAATATCCCTAAACTCACCCATAAAGTACATTTATGTTATCAACCTACTAGTCATGTTGCACTAAAATACTTTTCTGTGTACTCAGCACAGCCAGTTTTCCTTCTGAAGAAATCATCCTTACTTCTTTAGTTGCACACCAAGTAAAGCAGCTGGCATATAAGAGTTCATGATGTATAATCACCTAGTTTTGCAGAATCACACAAATTAGCTAAGTCAATGGGTCCCAAACTTTACTGCACATTGAGGATCTTTAAAAAATAGTGAGTCCTGGGGCTTCCCTAGTGGCGCAGTGGTTGAGAGTCCGCCTGCTGATGCAGGGGACACGGGTTCGTGCCCCGGTCTGGGAAGATTCCACATGCCGCAGAGCGGCTGGGCCCGTGAGCCATGGCCGCTGAGCCTGCGCGTCCCTGCGCATCCGGAGCCTGTGCTCCGCAAAGGGAGAGGCCACAACAGTGAGAGGCCCGCGTACCGCAAAAAAAAAAAAAAAATAGTGAGTCCTGGATCGCACCTCAGACTTTCTGATTTGGGGCTGGAGTGTGACTTAGGCTTTGAAATTGTTTAAAGCTTTCCAGAGGCTTCTAATGTGCAGCAAAGTTTGGGAACCACTAAGCTAGATGCTTACTCTATGAACTGATTTGCTTGCACTACTTAAATAATTTTTCTCTCTCCCTTCTTTATTTTTTTTAAAGTGTCTATAGTGGGAAACAATTCCATTGAATAGAACAAATTTCTGGATTCATCCATAATTTTTGGTCATGTGCAAACTGATGTACAAGCAAAAGAAGCTGATCTGCAAAGAGAGGAGCATCAGATACTGTGAAAGTGAAATAAGGGACGACAGAATGGCATTGGTTCCAAATGGCTGTTCAGTTTCCCATGAGGCCCAACTATACTTCTCTTAGCTTCCTTTGAAATCTATCTTTACTATAATGCTCTTTATCTCTCCTTCACTTAACTAATCAGTTTTTTGGGAACAAAGTGCCCTGCTAGAAGTAGGGTGCTTACATTTAGCTATTTGAATCAGTCAATATTTTATATTTAAAAAAAAAAAAAAAAACCTCATGGTTTTACTGCTTCATCTGTATAGCAATAACATATCTGCCACCTGGTGGCAGCATACCTACCTGAATATGGGATATGTTTTTTGGAAAACAGTAACCCTTTGCAAAGGTTAAACATGTCAAATATACATTCTTTGACAGTTTTTGGCTACTTTTACGATAAAATCCATACTGTCTCAACTAACACATATGGCTCCGCATTATCTGATCCCAGCCTATTTCCCCAATCTAGTTTTCCTGCATGAGAATAATGATGATGATGGCTAATACTTCTTGAAAAGTTTTTATAATCTGACAATCTTCTAAGAGCTTTATATGTATTAGCTGAATCCTCACAACTCCTAGGCAGGTACTATTATTTTTCTCATTTTACAGATGGGAAACAGAAGTACTGAGAAGTTTAAGCAACTTGCCTGAAGTCGCAAAGCTAATAAACTGCAGAGCCAGAATTTGATCCCAGACTGTCTCGTCTAGTCCAAGGCTCATAACCACTACTATTATACTGCTTTTCACAAAAAAATCTTTGAAAAAGTAGGTAGCATTCACCACCCTTTCCTGATTCACATTCATTCTCCATCCCACAGTAATCTGAATTCTTCACTTCCCTTTCTCACCAACTGTTGCTAAAGCTCAAGGTCACTTTTCAAGTCTCCATCATACTTGATTTCTCATTTTTGACAAGTGGCCACTCCTCCTTACTTGAAACTCTTCCCTTAGTCTCACAGACATCATCTCCTAGCTTTGTAAACAGTTTGTATCCAGTATCCTTTGCAGATACTTCTCCACCTGTTTTTTAAACATGGGTGTTTCCACAGAATTCAACTCTCAGTATGCAACCCATTTAGTCGTCGTCTTGAGTGAACACCCCACTCCCAGAGTGTTAGCCAGCATCTTTAAGCCAAATATTTACTCTAGCATGGCCTTCTAAAGGAACAGACTCATATTCAGTTTTACACTGGACCACTCTTCTAGGATGTCCTCTGACTCAATGTATCCAAAACAAAAGCCATCTTCATCTTACTAAAATATGTTGCCCTCCAAAAATGCCCACATTTCCTATCTCAGAGACCCATTTCACTCAAATCCTCTTTTCCCCCAAATTTGTCCATGTTCCCCTATCTTAGAGACCAGCACCTACATCCCTTAAGTTGCTCAAGTCAGAAAACTAGAGTCTTCTCTTATCTTAGTCTGTTTGGGCTGCTATAACAAAATATCATAGACTGGGTGGCATATAAACATCAGAAATCTATTTGTCACAGTTCTAGAGGCTGTACCAAGATCAGGGAACCAGCAGATCTGGTGTCTGGTGAAAGCCCACTTTCTAATTCATAGATGGCCATTGTTTTGCTATAGCCTCACATGGTGGAAGGCGCCAAGGAATCTCTCTTTTGTAAGGGCAGTGATCCCATTTATGAGGGTTCTGCCCTCATGACTTAGTCATTTCCCAAAGGCGCCACCTCCTAATACAATCACCTTGGGGGGTATGATTGCTACACAGGATTTCTAGGGGGAAATGAACATTCAGATCATAGCATCTCTCTTACCTTTTACAACAATTACCAAGGCCTCTCAATCCTACCTCCTAAACAGTGACCAAGGATATAAGAGCCAGTGAAGGGCTGAAGTTAAGAACACAGTCTCGGGCTTCCCCGGTGGCGCAGTGGTTGAGAGTCCGCCTGCCGATGCAGGGTACACGGGTTTGTGCCCTGGTCCGGGAAGATCCCACATGCCGCGGAGCGGCTGGGCCTGTGAGTCCGGAGCCTGTGCTCCGCAACGGGAGAGGCCACAACAGTGAGAGGCCGGCGTACCGCAAAAAAAAAAGAACAAAAAGAACACAGTCTCTTGGGTCAGAGAGGGTTTGAATCCTTGCTCTGCCACCATGACTTTGTGCAAATTACTTAACCTCTCTGGTTTTCCCACCTATGAAACAGGGATAGAAACAGTATCCACAGCTCTTAGAATAGTTATAAGGATTAAATAAGAAAATGAATGTAAAACGTTTAGCATAATGCCTAGCATTAGAAAGTGCTCAAAAATTGGTAGCTACTATCATCACAAATTCATACTCTTCTTTCTTCCACTGTCAACCTTCCCACGGTCCAAGTGAAAGACAATGAGGTAGAAACAGAAGTGGGGATAAATCAAGAAACATTTAGAAGGTAAAATCAGCAGAATGTGGTGATTGGTTGGCTCTGAAAGGTAAAGGTGAGTCAGGGAAACCAAACAGAAGGTGAGATCATGTGGGCCTATTGGGTTGTGGTGTTAGAATGGGAAGAAAAAGGCTAAGTAGAAGACAAATTTTGAATAAAAAACAATTAATGGGATTGGGTTATGAGTACACAGGATACAGGAAGATAATTGCAGAATAATTCAAAGGGTTTTAGTTTTCAACTGAAATGCTTTCTCAATAGGTTTAAACTACTGAGCCCCAAAAATATGATGGCACATAAGATAGAAAACAAGAACATTAAAATTTTTATTTATTTATTTATTTTTGGCTGCGTTGGGTCTTCTCTGATGTGCGTGGGCTTTCTCTAGTTGTGGTGAGCAGGAGCTACTCTTCCTCACGGTGCACAGGCTTCTCACTGCAGTGGCTTCTCTTGTTACTGAGCATGGGCTCTAGGCGTGCAGGCTTCAGTAGCTGCAGCACGCAGGCTCAGTAGTTGCGGCACGTGGGCCCTGGAGCATGCGGGTTTCAGTAGTTGCAGCATGTGGGCTCAGTAGTTGTGGTGCGTTGGCTCTAGGGCACACAGGCTTCAGTAGTTGTGGCACATGGGCTCAGTAGTTGTGGCTCACAGGCTCTAGAGTGCAGGCTCAGTAGTTGTGGCACACAGGCTTAGTTGCTCTGTGGCATGTGGGATCTTCCT
>RJWK010052703.1:0-15570 GCA_004363435.1 Platanista minor | reverse complement strand
TGGAGAGGAAGGATGGAGAGGAAGGATGGAGAGGAAGGATGGAGAGGATGGATGGAGAGGAAGGATGGAGAGGATGGATGGAGAGGAAGGGTGGAGAGGAAGGATGGAGAGGATGGATGGAGAGGATGGATGGAGAGGATGGGTGGAGAGGAAGGGTTGAAAGGATGGGCAGTGGTGCTCTTTGAGGAAGGCTGCAAAGACTTGGAGGTGTTTGTCCTAGAAAGTCTGAGAAAACAGCCCTCAGGGTCGAGAGCCAGATGAGCATGAAAACAGCTGTCAGCTCACAGGGCATAGAAGACCCCACAATGGATCTGACTTGGCAGCAAGTCCATGGCAGAGAGAGGGCGGCCACAGTCTCAAATGGCTTCCCCACGGGGGCCAGCTGGGCCAGCCTGTCTGACTCAGGAATACAGGCCACTTGGCTGGGCATTTTCTTCAGCAGTTTTCAAAGGATGGGCCAAATGTAAGCTGCTGTTGGGGGAACCGTAGCCCTCTGTTTTTCCCGAGAATTGCACCCTTTCAGCATGTCACTGGGCAGATTTCTGAAAGGCAACCCAATCGTGGTAGTCAGCTTTCCTCCATACCTCAGCCAAGCCCAGCCTCAGCACGGGAGGGTTTCTGGCCAGTGCAACACTTGTCAGTGATCTTGCACGCGTGCTTATCTGTCCCTGTTTCTAGAAGCAGCCCTGTCCTGCAGCAGTATGCCTGCCTGCTGTGCTCATTACCTGGAGTCTGTTCTAACCAGCACCTTAAAAACTGCCATCAGTGTGAAAGCTTTGAGGATTTTCCCAGTATTAAAAAAATAAATAAAGCAAACAAAAACCAGATATGATCTTAGTTCTAAATTCTGGCTAATAGAGAAGTCATAAGAAGTCAGACTTTGGATAAGTCTCTTTGTACGTTCTTCCTTACATTGTTCCTAAATGGAATGGATGACCTGCCAAGGAAATACTTCCCGTCACTAAAACAGAGCAGGACCCTGTGGAGCCTTCCTGGCCCTGCACACACACACACACACACACACACACACACACACACACACACACACAACACCTGCAATGTCCTCTGTGTTCCTTTTGTCTGTAGTAAACTTTAGCCAAAGAATAAATTTAATCAGAGAAGTGAGAAAATGCAGAAGCAAAAGAAAGAGTCAAACAAGACCAAATAATAATAGTTGAGTCATTAAACAAAGTCAAGGACCTTTAGTTCCTCCTTGAGGGCTGTAGATAATATTCTGAGCCATATCTTTTGAGCTGTTTTGTAGATACTGAAAGCCCCACCAGGCAGAAGAAGTTAACTACATGATGACCAGATTGTAGCCATGACATAAGCTGCCACAGTCCCAAGAACTGGCTTCAAAGAAATGGGAACAAACTGACCCTGGAACTGAAGATTAACTGTACTTAGAAAAATCAAGATGTCACTGATCAGACCACCGCATGACCAATTGAAAGATGACTGTCAGAGCTGCCTGTGCTGATTTTGCATGTAGCCCCCTGTCTCTGCCTACACACCCCTGAAACTCTTCTTTAAAAGCCCTTGCTCCCTGGGCTTCCCTGGTGGCGCAGTGGTTGAGAGTCCACCTGCCGATGCAGGGGACACGGGTTTGTGCCCCGGTCCGGGAGGATCCCACATGCCACGGAGCGGCTGGGCCCGTAAGCCAATGGCCACTGAGCCTGAGCGTCTGGAGCCTGTGCTCCACGACGGGAGAGGCCACAGCAGTGAGAGGCCCGTGCACCGCAAAAAATAATAATAAATAAAATAAAATAAAAATAAATAAAAATAAAAACCCTTGCTCCCTGATGGACGGGGGAGGGGGGGGTTTGCTTTTGGACATCAGTGCACCCTCTCCCCAGATTGCTGGCCTCCTGAATAAAACCACCTTTCCTTTCTGCCAACACTCGCCTCTCGAGTATTGGCTTTCGAGCGATGAGCAGCCGGACCTGAGTTCGGTAACATCACCAGTGAGGTTCAGTCAGAGGGACAGTAGTTCAAGCAACAGATGGAGGCCGAGCGAAATAATCCAGCCAATGGCATGGTCCTCAGGGTTCTGAGGTATGAGACAGTAAGGGTAGAATTTGAGAGACAATTGTAGGAGGATTTGAGAGACAAGTGTAGGAGAATTTGAAGGACTTACCATGCCTGTTGCACTGATGGGTCCTCCCAGGTCACTACAAGGCCCACCGACTATCCTCTGGATCAGTCTAGAGTCGGGGCCTGTTGTGTGGATGGACGAGCATCTCCAGCCGTTCTGAAGACCCTCCGGAGCCAGACCCTGCCTCTCAGAGCTTCTGAAACAATTCACGTCAACCCACTTCCCACCTGAACACAGACATCTTGGAGACTGGAGCTGGATGGACTTCCTCGTTCACAGGTTGCAAACCCCCAGTTTACAGGGGAGGAGAATGAGGCCTGAGTGGGGGAAATGCTGTGGTTTATCCCATGTTGTGAAAATCCCTAATTCAGCTTTAATCCAGTGGGTCATTCGTCCTACTTTCCACTCTCTGTGTTTTCTGGTGTTTGGACATAAAAATTGCAGAAGCACCTCTTTCTGTTTCTCATTCCTCTTTCACGTGAAGAAGCGTGTGTTCATCTCCTTCCTGAACAAGTTCACATGCTCTTTGGTGAATAACTCTATGATTCACGGAGCTTAGGGCAGGTGAACTGCTGTAGCAAATAGACTGCGTGATAAATAAAGAATCAGACACAGTAAACGTCTACTTGATGCCAGTGTAATAAGCTAGTGGGATGGGAGCAGGTACCTCTAAGTGGGCTCAGCCATCTCCACTGTACCTCTTCTGATAGTCTCTAAGGGACTGCTTTATTCCACCCCCTGACTGGGTAAAGAGCAGGGAGGACTCCATGTGGAGATAGTCATGGTCCCTGCATGCATCCCTTTCTGCTGCACAGGACTCAGTCATGTGACCAGGCCCAGCTGCAAGGCAGGCTGGGAAATGGAGATGAGGTGGGCAAGCAGAAAAAGAAGGGGAGATTCACCTTGCCCAAGACCTGCAGTTTTGGCCAGGGCCCCAGGGTTTGGCATAGCGCTGGGTACATCTGTTTCTTTTGAGTCTGACTTCATTTTGTTTTATTTTACTTTATTTTTTTTTTTTATCCAAACATAAAAAATGTATGTCTCTGGGCACTCCCGGTCCGCGCAGTCACTTGGGAACTCTGGTTCCTTTCCATTTCTTGCTCCACCTTCATCTTGGGTATGGCGAAAGCTGGATCACAGGGCACGCCAGTGCTCCAGCTCGTGGGAGAGGGGAGAGAATATGCAGGAGCCTCCATCAAGACCCGGCGTCACCTCTGCTTATGTTTCACCCGTGAGAACTCAGTCCGTGGCTGCAGCCAGCTGCAAGGGAAGCTGGGAGTGCACTCAACTACAGTTCAGTTATAGCTGCAGGATGGACTTGGGGAGGGATTTCATATATTTTCTGGATTTCATATATTTTCCTTTGGCCCCTCATCCATCCATATACTCCCTGTAGCACCAGCCTCTTCTCTGTAGGGGTCCTTCAACCTCAGCTCTTCCTGGCTGGGTGAGTCTGACTTCTCTGTAAGCCACAGGATGGTTGGAGGGGGCTTGCACCCTTGGCAAGTCACCGTTCTCCCTCCCACGTGGACATACATGAGGCTCTCTGTCCTCCCCTCATGCAGCCCCATCTCTGGGGGTGCCGGACAGCAGGAGCAGATACTAGAGCTGAAATCAGCTCTCTGGGTGCTGCCCCCTGAAAGCCCGGGGCATCTCGCCCCTCACATCTGGATTCCCTTCCTGGGCTGTGTAGAGGGAGGCTCTCTGTTCTCCAGGGCCTCCGCGCGGCCCCTGTGAACATGGACAAATTAAAAACGAAAACAAACAAAAAAACTGCTTCCCAAGCACTTGGAAGGCAGTCTGCTCTGTAGGCACACACCCACTCCCTCTGCTTGTGATAATATTTACCTGCCTGGCAGAGAGAGCTGTGCAGGGAATACACGTGCTCACCTGCTGATGACTTCAGAGATCCTCTAATGAAAGGCATTTGGTGGCAAACATTAATGATGGCATATGCTTCAGAGGCAAGCCAAGAACTTACCCTCCTCTCTCCATTCTCCTGGGGGCTGTTGTGATGCCGCTGTGCACTAAGGGTAAGAGAATGACAGTAACAAGAAGCCATGACTTTTTTTTCCCTGTAGTCTAAATAGCAGGCTTCTGACCTCAGATCCGCAGCACTTTGTTCCTGGCACAGAGCATGCCTGCTGTTTACGGGCCTCCGTGAACCCAGGTGTCCTGGGGCCCATGAGTGGGGGGGACCCCACTCACTCAGCTGGTGTGGGGTGTAGGATCCCCTCGGTTGTTATATTTTCAGGGGGACTCAACTTGTTGCCCTTTTTTTTTTTTACTGCAGCCTCCTGAGGAAAAGGGTAGAATTTTTTGAGACAGTAAAAAAACACATTTCCTACAGACGCTTCAAGTGGAGAGCCAAACTGTTAACTTTGTCTCCTAATTAATTCCCACTCTGAAAGAATTAAATAGAGTTCATTTTCGACTCTGTTTTGGAGTCAGGAGAGCTGATTGCAATGAGATTTATGCCAACTTCCAGTACAAATCATACTTCTTGGTATAATTACTATGCAGTGGGATGTTTATTTCTTTACTTTCTTCTTTTTTTTTTTTTTTTTTTCTTTACCATCCCGTTACCTTTCTTGTTAGGATAGTTTATGGCCTCACAGTACTGTGTGTGCTCAGTCAACTTCCTGGCATCCTTGGTGTTGGTTGAGTTACAGGAGTGCTTGGTGCGAAGCTTGTTGAGGGACCCAAATCTCACAGGAACAGCCTGGACCCCCTTTGAGGTGGCTTGTGTCCCTAAGACCCCTTGCTGGACTGTGTGTGTGTGTGTGTGTGTGTGTGTGTGTGTGTTTGTGTGTGTGTAGGGGACAGTAGACACATGTAAGTTACATATACTTTAAATTGAAAATGACAAATTGTATTTCAAATTTTCAATTAGAATCTGTGGACTCTATTTATTCTGCTTTGGTTCCTCTCAATACCTTTTCCTAGGAGTGGGCGTCAGATGTGTGAAACAAAGGCAGTTGTTTGTATAATCTTATTGTGAGCTCATCATAGGTACTGTAATTTTAGTTTAAGTATGCAGGAAATATACTAATGCATTCTCCTGATAATATATTAACACATTGAACACAAGGCTTACACCCTCTTCTTCATCTCCACAGCCTTTCTCCTGGGAATTCCCAGAAGGAATTGCTGTCATTACTTTGATATGTAAACGTCTAATCTTTATATACTATATATAACATTAATAGAATATTGAAATACATATTAATATTAAGTAATGTCAATATATTTAAATAAGTATTTATATATAAAGTATAAAATGTATACCCATATATACATAAATACACATACACATATACATGTTCATATACGTGTATATACACATTAGGGTACTTAGATATATAGCTATAATTTTGTAGATTTTTTAACATAAATAACATTATGCTGAGGGTTTTTTTCTCACCTTTTGCATCACCCAACAACAGGACTTGGTAACACCCATTTGTTGACTTAGATTTGAACATATGCACCTCATCCACGCAAACCCCTGCAGAGTGATCTATGGTGCAGAGATCCTGTAGTCTCTAACACTGTTCCCCTGTTAACAGGTGCAAACTACTATGTATATAATAAGCTACAAGGATATATCGTACAGCCCAGGGAATATAACCAACACTTTAGGATAACTATAAATGGAGTGTAACCTTTCAAAGTTGTGAATCATTATACTGTACATCTGTAACATATAATATTGTACAGCAACTATATACTTCAATTAAAGAAGCTCTTCCCCTGTTGACAGGCATGCAGGTGGCTTTCACATTTTTGCTTTGAGCAGTGGGGCTACAATCATCATCTTGCTCTATTCCTCTCCTGCCTTCATGTTGGTGTTCCTCCTGCAGACATACTGAGAAATGCAATGGCTGGGATATAAGTTACGTATATTTTAAACTGAAATTGAAAATGACAAGCATATTCCCAAGTGGTGGCACCAACTTATAGTCCCCCCAACAGTGTATGAAAATGCATATTTTCCTTCACCTTTTATTTAAATGAAGTATAGTTGATTTACAATGTTGTGGTAGTTTTGGGTGTACGGCACAGTGATTCATATATATATATATATTTTTTTTTTTTTCAGATTCTTTTCCATTATAGGTTATTACAAAATATTGAGTATAGTTTCCTGTGCTACACAGTAGGTCCTTCTTATTTATCTGTTTTATATATAGGAGTGCATATGTGTTAATTCCAAACTCCTTATTTGTCTCTCCCCTACCTTCCCCTTTGGTAACAGTAAGTTTGTTTTCTGTGTCTGTGGATCTATGTCTGTTTTGTAACTAAGTTCATTTGTATCTCTTTTTTATTTTAGATTCCACATATAAGTGATATCACATGGTATTTGTCTTTCTCTGTCTGACTTACTCCACTTAGTATGATCATCTCTAGGTCTATCCATGTTGCTGCCAATGGCATTATTTCATTCTGTTTTTTACAGCTGAGTAATAACATTACTCATGTCTTCTGATAGAAGAAAAATTTAAAGCACCTCGTGTGTTAAGGTAGAATCTGGAAAGACACATCAGCATTTGTGATTTTTTTCCAGTATTTGTTTTGAGTCCATATATATACTCCTCTATATAGTCCACAGAGGCATAGTAATGAAACTGACTTTTTTCTGTCAAATTTACTGTAAATGATGATCAACATGAATGCTGCTCCCTTGGCATATGGCATAATTTGGTCAGTGTGTGAACAAATTTGTCTCTCTTCTTTGGAATTCTATGACAATTTCTTTTGAATCTCTTCAAAAATTGGGGGCAGCAGTTGATCCCTTGAGGATAGATGTTTGTTGGTTTTTTTTTTTTTTTTAGACAGTCAAAAGCCATTTGGAGACAAGTCTGGCCAATGAAGTTTGTGATCGAGCTCTAGCAGCTGGGCTGGCTTCTGGTGTAGACATAATCTTTTCATTGGAATCAATTTAGTTTGTCAAAACAAATCGGCCACTTTCTTTGTAGTCACACACCATCTGGGTCAGGAAAGATTCTCGTGGGCAGACGCCACAGGCATTTGCTCTTTACATTATTGTAAAAGATGGGTGATGGGTGATGTAAGGGAAAGTGGAAATTGAACAGGGCGAACAAATATTGAACTTTATTTTGTCACAGGGAAAAAAATGCAATATTTTCCTCACTGAACCTATGAATCATTTGTTGGTACTTTAAGCAAAACACAGCAGCCCAGCTCACTCTGAGCAGATTGAGTTTTCATCTCTAGGGAAGGAATATGTCCTCTCTGCAGACTCCGAGCTACCAGCTAGGGGTCCCAAGTGGATATCTACCTACCTACCAGGTCATTAGGTGATCTGAGGGTGTATCATTGCCTGCAGACATGCACACGTTTTCCACTGGTATCCCTTCAGGAGAAAGTCCAGCCTTTCATGGATGCTTTCCAAAGGGTTCTAAACCATCCTGGAAGTTCAGTGTGTTGGGAGTCTTCTGCTCTCCCTCCTCCCAGGTGGGCAGGTGGCTGGAAAATCCTGCTGTGCTTTGAGTTTGCATAGATGTGATGATTTCTAACACCCCTTTAATGACGATGAGTCTTTGAAAATTGCTCAGAGCTCTTTTTAAGGAGTCTCAGAATAAAAAGATTCTGCAGGAAGGTGAAAGAAGCAGATGTCCTCCGGCTGCCGAGAGCAAGGATCCCTGGCGTTTATCCAAGCCCCTTGTCCTCAGGTACCAACTCAACTCACCTGGCTAAATCTGCATCAGGGATCCGAAAGCTGCGTTTAAACCTCATCTCATCTGCGTATCCTCTCAGGAGAGGTCGGAAGGTGATGATTTTCCCTTTTCCTCACCAGTTGCCAGCCAGGGCTGGTTTTACCTGTAGCTCTGCGAGGCTGTAGCACCTCCAGCATGGCTCGAGGATTAAGGAGTGTTCCTTTTTCAAAGGAATGATGCTTGCTGTTGTTGGAGTCTGTCCACTACCTGCCCAGAGCACAGGGCCACCACCCTGCGTCAGACCTCGAGGCGGCTGGTTAGTTTCCTGTAGAAGCGCCAGTTGTACAGGAGAGATGTGTGTAGCTGGGGAGGAGAGAATACATGCAGCACTCTGTCTCCGGGAAAGCTGATGTCCTGGCATTCCGGAGGCAGTTTAAAGGCAGCTTAGATGGGTTTTCACAAACCTTTATTTAAAAGGTCCACAGTGGATGACTGATTTTGAAAGGAAAAATCTGAAAGGGGCAGTGAGTGCCCTGAGGATAAACACCTTCCACACGAGAGTTTTGAAGGGGATCTCTGTGCAATAGGTTTGTTTTTTTTTTTTTTTTTTTTTTTATTTTTGTAATCCAATGGTTTACTTTAAATCCTTACCCTGTTTGGTATATTTCTACAGAATTTGATACCAGTGACCTTGTTCCTCTTTGAAGTTTTGGTTCTGCCTTTGTTCCTGTGATAAGACGAGCTCTCGCCTTTTCTGCAAACTATTTCAGTTCTCTCCTTTTTGCTTCTGTGTGTTCCTGAACTTTAAACACTGGCTTCCTGGCCTTCCTGGCCTCAGTCTTGTTAATTATCTAATGTCATGTAGTCACTGTGACTTCATCTGCTCCTTTGGTCTCGTATACCACAGCCATCACGCCGTATGTTCAGTACCAGCCCCTCATGTGAATTTGATTTCTACTTGAGAAACTCCTAACGAACATTTAGAACTGGTAGCTCCATGGCCACCTCTTGCTCAACATGTAGAAGGAAAACACATCATCTGCACCTGGAAACTTTCTCGCCTTCCTGTACTTCCTGTCTTGGTTAATGCTGCCCTCGTAGACCCAAAAAGGACAATCTAGAAGCCTAAGAATCATCTTGAAACGCCACCTTCTCAACGCATAAGTGCTCAACCTTTAAGTGACAGAACACAACCAGCAATTTCTTGAATTTCACATGAAATTTCTCATGTCCATGCCTTTGTGCATGTGCTTTCTTCTTGGGAGGCTCTTCCTTCATTTCTATACTTAATAAACTCCTACTCATCCTTCAAGACCCAGTTTCAAGGTGCTCTTTATTTTGGAGACTTTAGGCCCTCCTACCCAGAGTGAATGAACTGCTCCTTCATTTGTTTCCGTTAAAGGGTTTGCACCATATATATATATATATATATAATGTATCATACTCATTGAAGGTTCCTAGGCTAAGAAAATATCCTCACGAGAGCAGTAGTTGCTGTAACAAGTACGCCATATTGTAAAATGGGGAATGAGAGCAAAAAGGGATGTGAGGGTAAGAGAGAAGGT
Source organism: Platanista minor (assembly GCA_004363435.1). Taxonomy (NCBI): domain Eukaryota; kingdom Metazoa; phylum Chordata; class Mammalia; order Artiodactyla; family Platanistidae; genus Platanista; species Platanista minor. Next base: position 6,229 of record RJWK010052703.1, on the reverse strand, counting down.
GAGAAGGGTAGGGGAGAAAAGATCACACTAAGTGTGTGGCAAGAGCAAGGAAGCACCAGAGTGAAAGACGGGGCAGCAGCCCGGCTTCCCTCATGGGTTTCAGGGTCTGAGCTGGAGAAAGCCTCCTGCTTCAGAGGCCGCTTTCAGAGAGACGGGGCCCCCTTGCTCCTTCCTAAATACTCATTTAAACCCCCAGAAGGGGCCAGGCCTCTCCCCGAGGCCTCGCAACTCAGTCTACTGAGGAGAATTTCCTATTTGTGAATGTGTACTGATTTCCAGATTTACTAACAAAAATTCATGTGGTCTGGAGGTGTTAAAATGTTATGCGTTTTTCTGGAAAATGTCTGTTATACTCCTCCATTATTGGCATTTCTGAAAATAGGACATTTTCTGGAGGTAGCATGGTCTGAGGTCACCCAGCAGCACAAATACCCACCGGGCACACGAGGCTCCATGACCTGTGCTCCCCAGGTGCCTGTGTTTCCTGTCAGGCTCCAGGGCCTGGGCCCCCAAACCTGAGTCTGCACCCGCTCCCAGTAGACTTTGGGGACCTTAGTTGTCACCTGAGCTCCAAGAACAGTGGACCGGGTGGACTTGCTTCTCCAGCATTGGTGGCTCCTTCCTGGTTCACAGGTGTCATTTCTGAGAGGCGTCTGGCCGGAGTGGGCTGCGTGAAAGCTGGCTTTGCCCTGATGCCCTCCTCACTTTTCTTTTCTCTGTGTTTGTTTTTGGGGGAAGGAGTTAGCCTTTGGGTTAATTTGGACAAGTGTGTTAATAAACATTTCTACTCTGTTTGTTTCCTTGTATGATACAGTGTTTCATCTGTCAGCCAGGGTTTTGTTAATCTGCACCGGTGACCTTTATCCAGGGCATCTCATAATATTTCTTTTGTAGAATCAGCTGAGGCATATACTCAACAGTGCTCCCATTAGCTCGCACATTACGACTAGCGCCAGTTTGGAATCTTGGCAGTGTTGCCGTGTCTCTGTATCTACACCTCTCAGCGCTTAAATATTTGGGTATTTCTGTAGTTTCCCCTCGTTAACCGTTGTGGTCCTGCTTTAGTGCACAAGACACAGGCGCTAAGAGTGAAGCCCTGGCTCCAGGGTCTTGTCCTCTGTGGACAAAGATGAAATAGCTTCGATTCATCAGTCTGTGAAAAACTAAGCCAATGCACCCTTGATAGAATGTTTGTATTACTCTGGGCGATAATAGAACCTAGAGCGGCACTGTTCATTTGGAAACATGCTTGTTTTGGTACAAAGGATTACCCGCTTTCCTGTTGAGCTGTTGTTGATAAATTTACTTATTTTTTTGATGATACAAACTTGCTGAGGGTTCCATTCTCCATGGTGGAAAATCATACCAGGGCAGTTGATAAATTTTCAGACCCTTGGGGTTGGATCAGGCTTTAAAGAAGAGGGAGCTGTGAGAGAGGCTTTGGGAAAGAACCCCTTGCCTTTGTGACAGTGGAAGTGACAGATGAATGAGAGTGGAATCAAAGACTTATAAAAGCATCTCCCTGGTGGTGACCAAAAGCTTCTTGTGGAGAAAATCTTTTGTGTTGTGAGGTGATAAGATTGAAAAACACACATATATCCAGGGTTCTGACATAAACCATATTCAACTGTATTCACAGTTGATTCGTGTGTGTGTGTGTGTGTGTGTGTGTGTGTGGTCTGGTGTTTATGATGCAGTCAGTTTTCCTCCAAAATTTTTTAGAGAAAACAGTCATCCCCCTGGAGGCTCCCACTCGCCCTCCACAGGACAAGAGGGACCTCGGTCCCCCCTGCCTCTGTCCTCCCCTCTTACCTCTGTCCCATTGCCATTCACCCTTCATCTCTCCATCCACCCACATCGGCCGCTGCATCATCCTGCCCTCCTGTTCCAGTGACGGAGAGTAATTTAGCCGATTTTTCGTAGTTGACTTTTTTTTTTTTTTTTTTTTTTTTGCGGTTCGCGGGCCTCTCACTGTTGTGGCCCCTCCCGTCGCGGAGCACAGGCTCTGGACGCGCAGGCTCAGCGGCCATGGCTCACGGGCCCAGCCGCTCCGCGGCATGTGGGATCTTCCCGGACCGGGGCACGAACCCGTGTCCCGTGCATCGGCAGGTGGACTCTCAACCACTGTGCCACCAGGGAAGCCCCATAGCTGATTTTTAAGGGATGTGGGACTTTGGTAAAATATAACTACTCTTAGAAGAGGTACTAGACAAAATGAAGAAAACCTCATTTATCCCAGAGTCAGTGATCTCTGGGTCAGAAGGAGACTTCCGGGAGATCCAGTTCTCAAAGGCGAGGGGGAATATTCATCTACATGCATAACCCGGCCCTCCTGTGCTTGGAGGACACTGATGGCTTAGGGTTTAGCGTTCCATTCCTGATGCACTTATCCTTCCTGGGAAGCACAACGTGTTATGTAATTTAGCTCAGTTTCCCTTAAGGAGATTTCCCAGCACCTTGAACCCCAGCTGTTACTAGGAGCCACTGAAGCAAGGCGCCTGCTCAACAGGCCAGCAGTAGGGGTTATAGCAGAGCCCCTGGAGACCACCTGGACGTCCTTGCAGCGATGGGGCAGGGGGATGCAGGGGGATTGGCTTCATTGCACGTCTCTTCAGCTGTACCACTGGGAACATTTCTCAGACTGGCTGAACACAGTGCTGTCCTTCAGCTGGAGCACTGGCCGCGTGACCCAGAGGCCCGAGTCCCTCCCGGATTTCCCACCACAAGCCTGTTGGCTGTCTGTGATGCTTCTTTTTGGTGTTTTATGGAATTGTTATTGTGTGTGTATGAGAGAGGGTTTTAATTCTCTAACAAACTATACATGGGCACAAGTCAAGGGCTATTAAAAGTTAGGAACCAGGAATCAGAGACGGAATAATTAATTCAGTTACAGAAATAGAAGGCGTGGCAAAAACAGCTGAGTTGTTGAGTTTCTGCTGGTACTAGCTCAACACCTTGAAACCAAACTCCTGGGCTTCAGAGAGAACAGCAGTGAGTTTTGTTAACGCCCCATTGATCAAGGATCTCTAGGAATCTTGTGAGATCCCAGATAGAGGAGTTGGCCTGGTCGTGTGCTCTGCCCCGTATTCCACAGCTCTGTTGACCTAACGGGCTGCCCCAGCACCTACGGACATTTGTTCACTCCCTACGCCAGCAGCCGAGCACAAGGCTGGTCCTGTCCTCCAACGGGGGCTGTGGGAGCATCGAGGGAGGGCAGCTCACTTGAGAGCAAGTCTTCTTATTCTCTTTTTAATTTTTAAACACCTTGTGCAAAATCCTGACTTAATTCTGCATAAGAATTAAGGTGTGGGGCAAGGTTCCCCTTTCCCCATGTCCCATTCTCCTTTTGCCCTTCCCCAAAGCATTCATTCTAATGTTTTTGCTGTTATGTCCTTTTCTTTAAATAGCTTATTGTAAAAAGTATATACCGTTGTACTTATGGGGCTCCTTTTTTTTTTTTGGCTGCGTCGGGTCTTAGTTGTGGCACGCGGGAATCTTCATTGAGGCACGCGGGATCTTTCATTGTGGTGCAAGGGCTTCTCTCTACTTGTGGCACGCGGGATTTCTGTCTCTAGTTGCAGCTCGCGGGCTCCGGGGCGCGTGGGCTCTGTAGTTGTGGCATGGGGGATCCAGAGCTCGTGGGCTCAGTAGTTGCAGCTCATGCGCTTAGTTGCCCTGCAGCATGTGGGGTTTTAGTTCCCCGACCAGGGATTGAACCCATGTTCCCTGCACTGGAAGGTGGATTCTTAAGCCCTGGACCACCAGGGAAGTCCTGGGGATGATTTTTTTTTTTTAACATCTTTATTGGAGTATAATTGCTTTACAATGGTATGTTAGTTTCTGCTTTATAACACAGTGAATCAGTTATACATATGTTCCCATAATCTCTTCCCTCTTGGGATGATTTTTTTAATGATAATTTTTTTATTGATGTGTAATTCACAAACCACAAAACTGTTATTTTTAAAGTGTACAATTAAACTGGTTTTTAGTGTATTCAGAGTTGTGCAACCTACACCCTGATCTAAGTTTAGAATATTTTATCATCTCAAGGAAGAAACCTTATATATGTTAGTATTCCTTCACCGTTCCCTGCTGCGCCTGCCCCTGGCCACCTAACATTTGCTTGTTCAGGACATTTCCTATAAATGGAATCATGCACTGTGTGATCTTTGTGACTGGTTTCTTTCATCTAGAATAGTGTTCTCTGGGTTCATCTGTGCTGCACTATGTGTTGGAGCTTCATTCCTTTTTATGAATTATTGATAATAGTATCCCAGGGTATGGAAATGCCATGTATCCATGCATCAATTGTGAACATTTGGCCTCTTTCCACTTTGTGGCTATTAGGAATAACGCTGCCCTGAGCATCTGTATACAGGCTTTGTGCGGACACAGGTTTTCCTTTCTCTGGGATGTTCACCTAGGAGTGGGGTCGCTGTGTGATCTGGTAACTGTGTTTAACCTGCCCACCCGGAGCGGGGTATGGAAATAGGACAAGTCAGAAGAATGACTCGAAACACTCTGTCCTTGCTGAGGTTCAGCCATTTTCCTTGAATCAACACTCCTTGGGTGTTGCATGCCGTTGGTTAATTTCCAGGGTTCCGAAGAAGCAGGTTTTGGCTGTTTTTGCTGTTGTTCTCATTGCTTTGATGGAGCAGTAGCTTCTTTCCACCAGCTTTGCTATGTCAGGATGATGGGGTACGAAGTTCAGTAAGTGTTACTGTTGCCATAGTGCTCATTCTGGTTATTATTTTTCCTTCATCTCTTTGCTTTTGAGCTCTATTAATGTCGCTTCCGGAACTTTGATTCTAGCTGATGCATAGTATTCCAGAGATCAGCTAATTAAATTACACTACCCTCCCCAACTTTGATAGAAAAACACCCTAACTGGGGCACTGTATGATGATGGTTACGTATTTTCCCTTCATTGCACAGTAAGGTCACACTCTTTTGTCTTTTGTTTTCTTTCATCCACTTGTTTGGGCTGTCTTTATTGAGGCCAAAATCTGCATTTGTTAAAATTTCCCAGTTTTCGAGTGTGATGTGGTGAGTTTTGAAAAATGTATCAAGTCATGTAAGCATCATCATAATCATGATATAAAATACTTTATCACCAAAAGCAGTTCCCGTCCCCTCCTTTACAGTCAATTCCTTTCCCCACCCCTGGCCCTTGGAAATCACAGGTTTGCTTTCAATCACAACAGGTAGGTCTTTTCTAGAACCTCATGTGAATGGAATCATGGAGTATGTATCTCTTTGTGTCTAAGCTTTTTCTCTTAGTAAAAAGCTTCTGAGATTCAGCAGTATTGTAGAACCTCTCTGTAGTTGCTTCCTTTTTATTATTATGTAGAATTCTTTTGTGTGGACATAGCTCTCTTTGTTTATCCTCTCAACAGTTGAAGGTCATTTGGGTTACTTCCTGCTTGGAGCTATTTTGAATAAAGATATAAACGTTCATGTACAGGTAATTTTGTGAACGTAAGTTTTCATTTCTTTGGGGAAGATATCTAGGAGTAGGACTGCTGGTCATCCAATAAGTACATGTTTATCTTTGTAAGAAACTGGCATATGGTGGGTAATGATTTTGTGAATTTATTTGCCATCTGTAACTCCTTTGGCAAAGGGGGGGGGGGTGCAAAGCCTTTGCTAATTTATTATTAGGCTGTCTGCCTTCATATTATTGCATTTCTAAATATGTATTGTTAAATAAATATTTTGTAAATAGTTTCTTCCAGCATGTGGCTTGGTTTAATTTTCTTAACAGCCTTAGTAGTGTCTTTTGAAGAGTAAAGTCTTTTAATTTTGATGAAGTCTAATCAATCAAATTTCTTCTTTTGTGATTTTGCTTTTCATGTCCTATTTGAGAAACTGCTGTCTCATCCAAAGTCAGTAAATTGTTTTCCTATGTCTGTTCCTGGATATTTTATTGTTTTCTTACATTTAGTTCTGTAATCCATTTCATGTTAAATTTTGTAAGTGGTGTGAAATAACGTTGTAGGATCTTGTGTGTGTGTGTGTGTGTGTACTGCATTGTTTTAACGCAGTATACTGAAATGAAGATCACTTCCGCATTGTTTTAACGCAGTATACTGAAATGAAGATCACTTCCGCATTGTTTTAACGCAGTATACTGAAATGAAGATCACTTCCGCATTGTTTTAACGCAGTATACTGAAATGAAGATCACTTCCGCATTGTTTTAACGCAGTATACTGAAATGAAGATC
>RJWK010052702.1:0-15569 GCA_004363435.1 Platanista minor | reverse complement strand
AAAAAAAAAAAAAAAAAAAAAAAAAAAAAAAAAAAAAAAAAAAGCAAACAATAAAATTAAACCAACTGTATTAACTTTTTACAAGCTAATGCCCTAAAAGAATATGTACCAAATGTCACATAACAACCCTCTGTGATGACAAAGAAGAAACAAAACCTTAACCTCAAACCTATTCCACCACATTCACCACTTTGCAGCCCCTCAGAGAACAGGAGGAATGCACAACAGCACAGGCTTTGGCACTGCATTGTGAGCCCGTCCTTCCCATTCAGATGTGACCAGATACATATGGATTCTTTGTCGATTTATATTGAAGAATATTCATGAATATTACCTCTGGAAGACCACAGGGGGAAGTTGACAGAGTAGACATGCAAAAACTCTTTCCTTCATTCACTTGTGTACTGATAGATTTGTTGCAATGAGCATAAACTACATTTTAATAGAAAAAAACAGCAAAGATACTCCCAAACCACCCCCCAAACAGTGGGTAACTTAAGTAAAAAAGTTCTGAAGTCCAAGGCAAGACTTACAGGAAGATACTGGACCACAGTTCCATTCTGTTTCCCCACTGCCAGCTGCTTTCCTTTGGGGCTCCAGCAGACTGGGTAAAGAAGAGAATGCTACCAATTAAAAACTGAATAAAATGGAGCAAACCAATGAGATCTGTACCAAAACAGCTACATAATAACCACTTCTTGTTCCTTTGTCAGTCCATGGAAGACTGTGGGATCATCCTTACTTGGCACAGTGAAAAAAGAAAGATCATTTTGATGAGACAAGCCAATTGTGATTTATCACTGGGCCACTGAATCAGCTGTTAAAAATGCTTTTTCAATGGAGTATTGCCCAGAAAACTGTAAAGTACAGAAAACTCTGTAGTCTTTAGATAAAACAAGGAGAATACAGAAGGTTCTCAAATATCAAGAAATCATTGTCTTGCTCCTATTTGATATTTTCTAATACTTTTCCTCAAAGGTACAAATGACTGTTTCAGAGTACGACCCTTTTAGATCAAAACAACTATTCTCAACAACACAGTTCTAAACCAACTATACCAAAATATTTCTTTCTCCAGAAAACCCAAGCACGTTCAAGTTAAATCATGTATGCTATCTGGCTTCAAGGACATTAACTATGGAAATAAAAAACACTCTCTCCACTTCTACCAGAGAACAACAAATATGACCAAAAAACCCATTTGCTTTTTTTCCAGAAATTAAATTTTAACTAGATTACCATTACCATATGTTACAGAGGGGAAGACTTTATTACTCACCAGATGTTACTCCTACTGTGGAAGGAAGAGTCGCACACACTTTCACTGTCTCTGTGATTTGGAGGACAGCAATACTGCCATCAGCCAGACAAACTGCCACCATGGAGGAAACAGTAGGGTTCCACTTCATATCGATCACCATGCCTCCTGCATCTTTCAGGAGCTTATGATACGCAAACGGGCGTTTCTGCTGTTTGGCCTTTTAAAACAAATGCCCAGAAGCAAAGATAAATTAGTAAATTAATAAGTACAGAGACATTTAATAGTCAAAGAAAATTACTGAATCTGCAAGTTTTCTCAAATTACAGTTCACTTTTCTCCATGACCATGAAAAAAAAAAAAAGTAGCTCTGCACAACAGTCTATTTGTTACAGACGATTTTAACACAACTTTGAAAATGGCAATCAACTGTTATAGCATACTCAGAGGGACTCGCAACAAAGGAATACACAAATGCAAAATAATCCATAAAGAGCAGACACTAAATAAAAATCTGGGCTCTGCTTCTTAACAGTGTTGGGCCCTTGAATTTTAGAGAGCTCTCATCTTAAAATATTATACCTATTTTAACTGGTATGCAGAAACCACCAAAGGCTTCAAAATTCCAAGAGCTTCACTGAAGATTTGTTGTCGAAGGTTAATGAAAGATTATTGATATAAAAGGTACCCCAAACAAACAAACAGACAAGAACCCCAAATACTTAAACTCTTTTTTTTTTTTTTTTTTTTTTGCGGTACGCGGGCCTCTCACTGCTGTGGCCTCTCCCGTTGCGGAGCACGGGCTCCGGACGCACAGGCTCAGCGGCCATGGCTCACGGGACCAGCCGCTCCGCGGCATGTGGGATCTTCCCAGACCGGGGCATGAACCCGTGTCCCCTGCATCGGCAGGCGGACTCTCAACCACTGCGCCACCAGGGAAGCCCTACTTAAACTCTTTGGGCCTGTTTCTCTACCTACGAAATGAAGATGACAGTACCTACTGCATAAGGCCATGAGGGGTAGGCATGAATGAGAACAAGGCATGTAAAGCACTAGTATAGGGCCTGGCACACAGTCAGTATAAACACTCAATATTATTGACTATTATCATTACTAAACGGCCTGGAATGGAAGAACACTATGTTAGGAGGCCAGAGATCCAGGATGTAGGAACTTCTGACATTAACTACTAACTCTATGGCCTTGGGCAAGTCACCTAAGGGTCCCTGGGCTCTGGCTGTCTCATATATAAATAAGAAATGATAACATCTTGGGGCAGGTGGTATTACGAAATAATTTCTTGAAGTCACCTCTGTCTCCAAAGACCCATGATTCTGTAATTAAGGACCTTTAAAAAACCCATATTTTAATCTAGAAAAAGAATTCCAAGGTCAACCAAGAACTTCTAGGTTATGATTCAATACCAGGAAATCTTCTTAGGTCCCTACAGTTTGCCAGCAGCTTACCTCATTTGAGAAAGTGCGAACATCAAAAAAAGCAATAATGGAACCATATTCACTGGACATCATGCACACGGAAAGTGTGAGGTTATCACAGCTCAGGGCCAGGTGATGTATCGGGAATTTCATAGGAACTAGCAAGCTTTGAACTTTATCAACTATGAAAACATAAAAAAACACAAAGCAGAAAATGGAATGTTCTAAGCATAAGCCACAAACTCTCTATTCAGGTCTATGTGAAGCAATTTTTGCATCTACATAAAAATATGCACACACCCTGATAACAAGTTGTACAGATAAATCGTAGCTTTTTTACAGATGTATAATGTTGCATTAAGATCATAGGGACTCTTCCTCATCTCACCTGAGAAAACTAACTGTGGCTGTAGCCCTTGTTGAAAACAGTGCCCTGTACCGTATTTTTGCAACAATGCTCCAAATAGCACACATTCCCATTTGTTTGGATGGCGCTGTTGTGACAACTAAAAAGCCACGCAGTGAAACTCCTCTCCCAAGGAGCTGGAACCCAAGTTCAACTGAGCATGGCACAATGGTAAGCTGTTCTTCCCTCTGAGCTCAGATGGACAGCTCATCAAAAGAGAAATACAAAGGACCAAAGAGAACAGCCAGGAGGGCTTCCAGAAGCCTACCTAGAAGTTCCTCTTCTTTGGGGGTCAATCTCAGGACTAACAGCAGTTTTACTACTAGAATGATTTCTTGTAAATCAAATGACATTAGCACTTCACTCCTCTATCATGCAACACAAACCAAGGAACTTACCTATCTTATTGGGATCATCTCCAGGTTTATTCTGAATAAGAAGATTTTTAGTAGGACAAATCTGCAACCCACTGGCTCCACCAGCGAAGACCAGGCCATACTTGTTGGACACGGCGAGCAGATTCGAGCGTTCCTTGGGCAACTCCTCAGGGGAGTCAAAGATTCTCACCTTCTTCAGTGCTCTAAACTGAAAATCCTGTGGTGCGGGGTCAAAACCAGATCAGTTCAGGGAAGGCAGGAAATTAAGTCACATCTGCCATTATACTTCAGTACACCCAATTCCAGTACAACAAAATATACATTACCTTGAGGGTAAGGGCTGTGTGGCTCAGTCATTTTTAAGCTTCCTGTGATATTGTGGCACCCGGTATAGTGCTTATTAGTATTTACTGAATAAATTAAATTTAAAAAATTCTTTCATGAATCCTTCCTTGACTCATAACTCAGATCACACTGATCTTTTCCTTTTCTGAATTCCTAGCTTATTTATTGTCTGAACCAACACACAAGCTGCACTTTTTTATTTACAATCTTGTCCTATTTCATGGTATGTCTTATGATCCAGAGTAGTGCTTAATAAACTGTTGTTAAATATTGAAAGCATCACTCAACTACCCTGTAAGCTCAAACTACCAGTGCAGTACTCAACAAAGATACATGGAAATAATGACCACTGAACGGTAACCAAATCCCAAGAACGGGCTTACCTGCATCAGACACTAAACAAAACTCCCACCACAGAAGAGGTCAATCTCTTGGTGTTCAAGACCTATAAACACACCTAGATGCTATGAGGACATCTGAAATCAAGTCTAAACCCCTTAACACAGGCTATAAGGCCAACGTGGCTGGACTCATCCACTTCCGGAGCCTCACCTCACAATACTCTGCTTCCCTCCCACAACTGTGCCACACCTCTGCCACATTCAGCGCCACCTCTACCCCCCACCTACTTCCAGTTTTCATTTCCTCCCACTTTCATGCTCCTTAGCACTTCAGGGCCTGGGAGCCTTCCCCAACCTCCTGTCAATGTCTGATTCATCCAGCCTTCCATGAATTTATTGATCTGCTTTCGAAGAATTTTCAGTGTGTGCCACTTCTTGGTAAAAAGAGTTCCATACGTGTACCAAGCATTATGTTAAGTTGTTATATATATATTTTCTTCAATTCTAAACCTATCTTTAAGTCAAGGTTTTGGTGAACAGACTATGAACCTCCTTTTGCTTACACTCTAAAAAGTGTAAAAGCCAAAGACAGCCTTTCTCAGCCTTCATTTGGGTCCATTTACGGTGTTTCATACAGGATCCTTAACACACCCCACCTACTAATTTCCTTGGATTCAATGTTTAATACATATTTGCTAAAAGATTAACTGAAATACTCTTCTTAATTCCAACTGAGTGTGGTGATCAGAAATCCACACGGCTTTCCAGGTGAGACCATAAAATTTTCAACCTTTTTTGTTAATTCTCATCCTGATAATCCCAAATATCCTACTTGGGTCTTGTAATCAGAAACTCAAAGGGAGGCCATCATTTTCTAAGTTTGTGGTTTTAAAACCTTTTTGTCCTTCTGGCTCCAGCATATGAAATATGGCACATTCTCATTGGGTTGCTCACCCTTGGCGGTGATTCTCAAGAAGAACGAGAGCATCACTATTCTAAACACGGTGTCGATTACTACTCCCTAATGCATTTCAGTGATTTGTTGTTCAAATGCCTAAAATATTCCTACAACTTATTTCCTTTCGGGTGTTTACAACCATCATTTGGATCACCTGGCCCTCTCAAGTTTCCTGACTTCAGGCTGATTTCCAGTACCGAAACAGCCCTCCGATCCTAGTTAACTAAAGCTCTTATAGGATAAGTGATGAACCCTGGCTCTGCATTAGGCAAGCGTGGACCGCCTTACTAGTACAGCGAGAGAGGAGGGTCTTAAAAACAGTAACAACAATCTGGTTTTCAGCCCGCTTGTCAAATGCGGCTTTGGGTAAGTTACTTTCCGAGCCTCATTTTGCTCCTCTACATTAACAAGTACTTCGTAGGGTTGCTGTGATAATTATCGGTGCCTGGCACAGTAAACGCTCAATAAACAGTAGTTAGTACCACTGCTCCAATCACCACATTCAAGTAGCTAGGATAACTCAAGAGGCTCGCACAAGACCAACAGGGGACGCGGAAACCGCATTCGGTGGGGCTTTCACGCCGATTGCACTGCAGAGCGCTCCACGACGCGGTAATGAGAACTCAGAAAGCAGCAAATTGTTCAAGCAGGAGGCGCGGGGGGCGCTGGGGCGGGCGCGGGGTGGGGGGGGCGGCGGGGGGCGCGGGGGCGCGGGTCATCTGACATCCGAGCTTCCCGGGTCAGCGGGGCTCCAAGGCAAAACCAGAACTAAGGAAGGGAGGGAGGCCCTGGCCAGTGTCTGACCTTCATCTCCCGCTCGGGGATCACGGCATCCATTTCGTCTCCCATCGCGCCGCCCTCAACTGGTCAAAGCAGCTACCGCAGCTGCCCGCGTCCTTGCAGACACAGCCCAGGCGGCTCCCAAGCCAACTTCCTTCCCTCAGCTCTAGCGGCGCGCAGGCACGACGCACTTCCGGCGCGCTTTGATGACATCACACGTTTCGGGCCGAGGGAGGCAGAGGGACCGTCTAAAGTCGCGAGCCCTTCTGGCCGCCGCCTCCCATTGGCCGGCTCTGACAGAGTATGGGGCGCGGCCCGGGGTCTGTGCGCCTGCGCCCGGGAGCGTCCTGGTTCCGCCACCGCGTTTTCAGGTGGAGTGCGCTTGCTTCCTGTTGGTTTCTCACACTGGGAAGTGCAGGCGCGAGTCCTCCACGTTCGTTTCGTTGAAACTTCGCAGTAGTCTTTGGATGTAGGTGGTTATTAATAGTTCCGATTTCAGAGGAGTTGGGAACTTGACAAGTATTTCCAAGGGGCTGTAGCTTCTGAGAAAGGCTTTAGAGGGGTGTGGAGGAAAAAGGGTCTCAGAAAGTTGGGGGGCCGGGTTCTCGCCACGGAGACCCTTACGTGTCTGAAGGCTGAAAGGGTATATTAAAGGGCCCCAGCGACCACCTTTGTTTACTCGTTGGAGTAACAAGCCTGGAAACTGCGCAAAGACATCCTAGTCACCTAGTGGTTATCATTGCCATTTAATTGATGAGGCAACTGGAAGCACAGAGAAGTTAAGAAAATTCCCCAATGCCCCTCAGTCAGAAAGTGGTGAAGGCTGGATTAGAATTCAGCCTTGCTGATTGCTGGCTATTACACAGTCCTACGTAGAGATTTTTTGTAGTTGGATTATAATGCTCTAGGACAGAGATTCTTAACTTGGAGCCCATGGGTCAGCTCCGGGAGGGGTGGGGGGTGTATTCTGCCACTTACTATTTGGTTTTCAGCAAACTGCTTCTCTGCTCCAAGCCTGCTTCTCATTTATCAAACTAGGATGATATAATAGAACCTTACTCATGGGGTTGCTGTGAGGAGTAAAGGCACACAGGACATATTCAGTCGTGTCACTATATCAGCTAGCTCTTCTGAATTTGCTGACCCTGGAACCACCCCCAAAATACACCAGTCAAGACGTTGATAAGTTTGTCTGTTTTATTTCCAGTCCAGTACCACACATACTCAACACGCACACGCACACACACACTGCATCCACTTGAACTTGCCCGACACACTCCTTCCTTTTGAATGGCAGGGACAGAGCCATACTCGGCAGTCCCCAAGCTGCTGGTTACATTAGTTAGATTTGGTCTTTCAGAACGAAGACAGCTGAACTCCTAGAAGCTGAGCTCTTAGCCAGAGAAGTAAGAGTCCTAGAGCTAACAGCCACAACCTGAAATACATGCAGGCCACCCCCACCCCCTTTCCAGGGACCACTCTTGAGACCCTCTCCCTCTAGAAGTTGAATTCCAAATGATGAAGGAGCTGGTAGTTTCCCAGGACACTCCCCATCCAATGAGAGAACTCTTTTCTGCCCTTTCTAGAAGCTAGGGATACACCCACTTGCTCCCCTCCCTTAAAAAGGTTTCCTGCAGTCTTGTAAAGTGTGTAACCCAGTGAAATAAGCCTGGTTGGTTCTGTCCTCCTGAGTGAGGCACAGATACACTGAGTATGATGGGTAGAATGAAGGAAGGCATTACCTTGCTCAGAGGTCTCAGCCTGTCCCAGAAAGGAGAAGCAGCGGGAAGGGGTAGAGACAGGCAGTTGCTCATCTAAGGATCTCAGGGGGAAAAAAAAAAAAAAAAAAAAAGGCAGGGGAGGGAGTGGAGGTGAGATTTTACATTTACAGGGTGGAATGTTTTGCTGGGGTTTAAACTTCAACTAGGCTTATGCATTTGAAGTACCTTCTTAGGCCGACGAAGATCAGCCCGTCGTGGCCAAATAGTCTTGTTCTTGAACTGGTCGAGACCAGTGGATTAACCCAATCTGGCCGTTTCCCCATCCCCTACCTGCTCCACTCCCTCCAGCTGCTGTAAAGTCAGCTCCTTGGCCTTGATTGTGGGTCAGAGGAGCCACAGGGAGCTCCCAGGGGCTCCAGCGCCCCCCACAGCTCTCCGCTTCAGGTTTGTGAAGGCTTCTCCAAGACCCTTGCCCAGTGTTGGGCCCAGTTAGGACCCCAGGATTGCCATGCAGTCACCTCATATCCTCCCCTTTCCTAACTTTCATCGCCTGGGTCTGACTTCCCCACTAGACTCTAAATTCCATGAGTCTGTCCATTTCACTACTGGGTTCTTAGCTCTTGGCCCATAACAGGTGGTTAATAAACATGTTCAATGGATGAGTGCATCTAAGTCCTGAGTGGGCAGGGGAAGGGACTCCAGAATACAGGTAGGGTCAAGGTTGGGGTGTCTGCTGATGCTGCCTCGGAGGCACTGGGAAGGGTGAATCCTGGCCCAGGGCCTTGCCCAAGGGTTGACCTAAGAGACTGCCCCTCTCCGCCCCTTCCCTTGTTTTCATCACTGACTGAGGCAGCCCAGAGCAGAGATGAGGCATGGGCAGGGCATCTGAACACCTGGGCGCCAGTCCGGATCTTCCATCTCCAGATTAACCCCTGACCTTGGGCAAGGCACTTAATCCCTGTGGGTCACCACAGTTTTCTCACCTGTGAACTGAGAGGCCTGGCGCAGCTAACCTACAGGGTGGATCAGGGCTCTAAAACCCTAGTCCGTGATAAAAAACACAGGTGACCCCAATCTACTCCCCAAGCTCAAGGTTTTGAGTGATTTGGAAACAGAATGATGAATTAGAGAGACATTGGACATGGCACATGTCAGGACAAAGTGGGGGGACTTAAAGCTTATAATAGGTTGTAAATAAATACCTGTTGAATGACGGAGTGAGTGAGTGAATGAATGAATGAATGAATGAATGTGTAAGGAAGGTGTGAAGGCAAATGGGGAAGCAGAGTCAGGTTTCAAGCAGATTGGGATCAGAAAGGC
Source organism: Platanista minor (assembly GCA_004363435.1). Taxonomy (NCBI): domain Eukaryota; kingdom Metazoa; phylum Chordata; class Mammalia; order Artiodactyla; family Platanistidae; genus Platanista; species Platanista minor. The sequence goes on along the minus strand of RJWK010052702.1, from coordinate 6,627 downwards.
AACCTATTTCTCAGCTCCTGGCTTAACAGTGGTGCTGCCTCTCTTTGCCATGAGCATTTAAGTCCTCCTCCTCCTATCCTGTTGCCCTCAACATCCTCCCTAAGAGGTGGGACTAGACTGAGCTGAATCCCCTTCCCCAAGGCCCCTGGATCCCCTCTGCCTCTGAAGCCCCAGCAAGGGTCAGGGGGAGCTGCACCCTTCCTCTGAGCTGCCTGTAAAGGTGTGGCCAGGGGGCAAGGCTAGAGGATTCCTCTGGAACCTTCTTGAAGGGCTCAAATTGCCAATTCCCTCTCCTTCTCTCCTTCTGTCACCTCACTAAGGATAAGACGAAGTGTGGACTGAGAAGGGACCCGCTGAGGAGGTGGGACATTGTGTGGCCACATCCTGGCCCACCCAAGAGCACTGGAACCACAGAGCTGTCCGAGGATACCCTAATGAGGCCCTGCAGCCTTATCCTGACTCCAGGGTCTTCTGAAAGGGGCTGAGGGCCTCACCAGGGCCAGAGAGGGTACCAGGACTTAGCTCAGTGACCTGGAAGGACAAACAGTACCAGCTTCAAGTGCTGGAATCACAGCCTTCTGGTCTCCCTGTCCTGGCCCTGCCCCCTCTGGTTTTTGGTTTAATGTCAGCCCTTCTGCACGGGGAGGGGAGACGCAGGGAAAAAGGGAAGGAGGTGATCTGGATTCCCCAACCCAGAGCCCCTTTAAGGCAGATAACTTGTGCTATACAAAGAGATCACTGACTCTGCTGATGAAAAAACAAACGCACAACGACCAAACAGAACAAGTAAGACACATCACAATGAGTCAAGAAGGGCAGTGAGATCAGGAGGGAGGAATAGGAGTGGGGAGGGCAGGGCAGGTCCAGGCAGGGGTCCTCAGGGCAGGCTGGCAATGTCTCTCTCTGGAGGGGGGCCAACTGGCTTGGGGCTGCTCTCGTTGGCTTTTCCTTCAAACATCATGACTCTGGTTCAGAAACGGAGAAAATAAAGAAAACACAAAACAGGATTAGGACTCCTTTCCTCGTCCAGGGAAAGATCATCCCAGCCCTCACGTCTGTAGGATCCTCCACAGAATGCCCTTGCATCAACTCTCCAGCGAGATTTTCCCAGAAGCCCATGTGGCAACTCCACAGAACGGGCTGCTAGTCCCATTCCACAGAGGAGAAAACGGAGACACAAAGGGGCAATGAGACTCGGTAGAGTCACACAGGCAGCCCGAGGCAGGACGACACTCACTCAAGACCTCGGACTTCTAGGTCACGCACCTTCCCCTGAGCACACTGCCTGGAGGAAGCAGAGCTCGGCTGGGCCGTGGCTCTGCTCAAAACCCCTTCAGATCTTCAAAAACCTCCCACTACTCTGACAGTAAACTCTGGGCAGCAGAAGAGGATGGGGGTTCAAAGTATAGCCTCTGGAGGGAAACTGCCTGGATGTGAATCCCAGCCCTACTCCTTCCCAGCTGGCGACTCCTGCAAGACACTCAACCCCACCGAGGCTCAATGTTCCCAACTGAAAGTGAGGATGCCAAAAGCACTTGCATCCTGGAGCTGTTCCAAGTGACAGTGCCCTTCACCTTCTGTACTCCCTCCCTGGGTGGGCTCCTTCAGTCTCGGGCTTTAAATGCCATCCAAAGTGGGATAGTCGGGCTTCCCTGGTGGCGCAAGGGTTAAGAACCCGCCTGCTAATGCAGGGGACATGGGTTCGAGCCCCGGTCCGGGAAGATCCCACGTGCCGTGGAGCAACTAAGCCCGTGCGCCACAATGACTGAGCCTGCGCTCTAGAGCCCGTGAGCCACAAGTACCGAGCCAGTGTGACACAACTACTGAAGCCCACACGCCTAGAGCCCGTGCTCCGCAACAAGAGAAGCCACCGCAATGAGAAGCCTGCGCACCGCAACGAAGAGTAGCCCCTGCTCGCCGCAACTAGAGAGAGCCCGCGCGCAGCAACAAAGGCCCCACGCGGCCAATAAATTCATTAATTAAAAAATTAAAATAAAAAACAACAACAACAAAGTGTGATAGTCCACAAACGGCTTACCTCTGAGCTCCAGATCTGCGCAGCCAGCTCCCTCCTCAATCTCTCCCCTTGCGTGTCTAGGGGCTCCTCCAATTCAATACATCAAAACTGAGCTCAATTCCCACCTTCCCCCCTGCTCTTTTCTCAAAGCAAACAGCACCATCACTCAGTTAACTCAGACCCCAGACCTTACAACCATCAGACCCCTTGTTTTCTTTTAAACCTGGAAGCAACCCTTCTAGCTCTACCTCCAAAATCACTCCCAACTCTGACAGCCCCTGCCCACCTCCACTACAGCCTCTCCAGGCTGAGAGCCTCATTTCTGACTTGCACAAGTGCACGAGCCTCCTACCGGCCTGCCTGCTGCCACTCTTGTCCCCACCGCAGTCGGAGGGGGCCTTTTAAAAGTCAGCTCCTAGCTTAAGAGTACTCCAATGGCATCCCTCCACGGTAGTACAAAATGCTAAATCAACCGTGGCCTACAAAGCCCCACATCACCTGGTCCCTGCCCATCTCTGCAGACCCATCCTTCGCTCACTGCACTCCAGGCACACTGGCCTCTGTGCTATTCCTTGAGCATAAAGGCACAGTTCTGCCACAGGGCCTCTGCACTTGCCGCTTCCTCTGCCTGGAATGCTTTCCCCTAGGTATTCACATGGCTCATTTCTTCACATCTCCCTCGTGCAGAAGGTCAAATGTCACCTGCTCAATGAGATCCTCTCTGCCCACTATCCCGCCCCTCTCTATTCCTCTCGCCCACTTTATTTTTCTTTGTATTGCACTATTGTGATCTGGTGTTTTGGTCTTTTGTTTGTTTTTGTCTGTCTCTTTCCATTAGAATGTAAGCAATTCATGTGTCCCCAGCACCGAGCGTAATTCCTGGCACATAGGTGGTGCTTAATAAATATTTGCTGAATGAATGAATGATAAATCTAAGGAGTCAATATGCAGACTAGATGTATCATAATTGGAAGTGCCCGATACATAGTAAATGTCCACTAAATCTTAGGTGTGGCTTTTAATAGCATCACCACTCTCATTGCTATCACGTGGCCTCTCAGGTGCAACATGATCTGACCTGGATGGTTTTCCCACCACACCTCCTGCCCCATCCCTCCCTACAATAAACACTGCGACCAGACCAGCCTGAACCGTGGGCTTACCAGCAGGTCACCCCGCTTCCCCCTTTGTAGAATGAGACAGGTATATTTTACATTGGTACATTCGAAGAAGTTAATCTTACAGATACACACCACTATATATAAAATAGACAAACAACAAGGATTTACTGTGTAGCACAGGGAACTACATTCAGTATCTTGTAATAAGCTAGAATGGAAAAGAATCTGAAAAAAACATGCATATGTATAACTGAATCACTTTGCTATACACCTGAAACTAACACAATATCGTAAATCAACTATACTTCAATTTTTTTAAGAAGAAGTTAATCTTAACGCATAAAAGCCAAGTGAGTGTCCTTTACAGCTTGAACACATACCACGGGACTCTCCGAGGAATTTCTCTGCTGCTCTCCAGTGGGGAAGTACCTGCAAAGTGTGATTTTGGCCACCATACACTAGGTGTTTGCCATCAGCCAGGTACTGGGCTAGACTCTTCATATGTATTATCTCATTAACCCTCAGGGCAACACTTCATGCAAGATATTTATGACCATCTCTGTCTTATAGGTGAAGGAAAGTAATTTGCCCAAGGTCATTTCAGTAGCAAGAAACAGCATCAAAATTTGAACGATACCTCCCTTTAGAGCTGGTTTTTGACTCTGTTATGCTCACAACAACCCCATGGGGTGGTAAAGTCACTCTACAAACAAGGAAGATGAGGTTCAGAAGGTTTCAGCAGTGCATTTATCATCATCGTCACCATCACAGTCGGCCACTAGCCGAGCACTGATTCTACCAGAGGTTCTGCTACAGGCTCATTTTGCCTGCAGGGTACATATTAATGTGACCATTTGACAAATAAGAAAATCATGTTCAAAAAAAAAAAAAAAAGAAGAAAATCATGTTCATCGAAATAAAGCATCTTGCCCAGCAGATCACATAGTGAATTACCTCCTGGCTAGGGACTGGCTGAGGTGCCCGAGCCAGGAGCCTCTCCACACACTATGACTTTGCCTCCAGACGTCCCAGGAGAGGTGGGAGGTACTCACAGCTTGAGGACCGCCGACCGTTTCCCCAGCATCATGTTCACAAAGTCTCGGTAGGAGATGGTGTCGCTGACCCCGCCCGTCACCTCCGAGATCATCTTCTTCATCTCCAGGTGGGTCTTGGGGACCCCAAGCTTCTCCATCATCCTCTTTAAAGACATCAGGTCTGCCGGAGGAAATGCAGAGCCGTTAAGTGGAGACAGGGGGCTGGGCTGAGTGGGGAAGCTCCCCTCTGACACCCCCGTGCCCAGAACAAGCCCGGCAGGAGAGCCCATCCCTGGAGACTGCAGTCGACAGCTTTTCTCCTCCAGGGAGAATGAGCCCATCACATCTTCCCTGCTCTCTGCGGAGGCAGTATGGACTAGTGGTTAGGGACTTGGGCTTCTAAAGTCAGACAGACTTGGGTTGGAACCCAGCTCTGCTATTCTTGGCTGTGGGACCTGGGACAAACTACTTAACCTCTCTGAAGCCCCTACTCCCATCAGTGGTAAAATGGGTGGATGGGATCATCTGGAGTGAGGATGCACCAGAAGCACCTGGCACACAGCAGGTGCCCAGGAACACAGCCTCTCTCCTTCATTCTGCTGTTCTCTCTGCGGCTGCCTGAGGTTCAGGTGACCGTGAGCCTGCTGCTCCAGCGACCCGGGAAGTCACGGCACAGTGAGGTGGGGTCAGGGAGTCAGGAGTTACTTTCCAGGGCGCGGTGGCAGCTTCTCCCCACCCGCCACTCCCACCCTGTGGTCCCGGGCTCCACCTCGCTGGGAGGGAGAGGGTGCCAAGAATATCCCGCAGAGCAGGAAAGCCAACAAAAGAACAAAATTCAAGAAAAACAAGGGAGGCAGCAAAGTCACTACACTCTGAGCAGTTGCTGCCTCTGACCTCCTGGCTCCCAAGATCTGAGGCAATTTCCTTCAGATTGTTCCATGAACAATGAGTCAGGTCAGCAAAGGACAGCGGGAGTGTGGGTGGGGTAGGGGGCCAATTTTAGGGTCAGGGGAGTAGTGGTCCAGCTCACCGGAGAGGCAGGCCCGGCACGACCGGTGCCAGACCCTTAGGTGCCAGGATGTCCAGGACATTTCAAAGAAAGCTGGGCAGTGTTCTACAGGAAGAAGTGAAAGGTCTCCTACACGCTGCTGGCCAGACTCTAAATTGGCAAGACCTTTCTGGAAGGCAATTTGGCAAGATGCTTCAAAAACCTTTGACCCAGAAGGTCTCATTCCTGAGATTCACTCTAAAGAAATAATCAGCAATGTGGACGATGATTCATATACAAAGACGTTCTTCACAGGTTTATCAGTAAGAGTTAAAACCAAACATCATTTAAATGGGTGATACTAAGGCATTGGCTGAATAAATTATAGTCTGTCCCCAAATGGAATATCATGCAGCCATGAATTATATTTAAAAAAAATGAATTATATGTCAAAATACTAACACTATATTGTCAAAAATTTTAAAAGGAGGTTCTAAAATGGTATCAAACAGTGTTTGAGATTAGAGCAAAGAATGGAAGGATATAAACCAAAATCTTTATCACAGTTATTTCTGTGGGATTGTGGTGATGTATTTTTGCCTTTGTGCTTTGCTGTGATTTCCAAAATGTTTTATGATGACGATGTATTCATTTGATAACCCCCCCACCTTTTTTTTTTTTTAAGAAAAAAAGGGATAAAAATATTCAAAAAGGAGAAAAGCGTGAGAAGACAGAGGAGGGGGAGAAACGCTGGAGGGAGAACCCACTCGGAAACCACAGGCTGGGACCTGGGCCCTGGCTGCCACTTAATGACCACATGCCCCAAGCAAGTCCTTTCACCTTTCTGAGCCTCAGTTTCCTTATCTGTACAATGGGAACAATTAAACCGGCCTTGACCGTGTCATAACACTACTGGTGAAGGTCAGGGTATGGTCATGAACATAAGTGAGATGGAAAAGGTGTTTGTCACCCCTAGCGCCTGGACGGCAGGACACAATAAAGGTCTGCAGGAAGAGAGGACCAATGTCCATGGAAGCCCCTTGTCAACCGCAGGACAGTGTTCAAATGGAAGGACAGGCTTGGGGACAAAGGAAAGGCCAGTCCCCTGGGCCAGGGCGGCAACAGCCTGAGCATCTCCAGCCCTGGCCTGGGTGGCACCTCTATCCTGAGTCCCAGGAGCACCTGGGGTGGGAGGCTGGGGTATGGGCAGGGAGATGAGGTGGGGGGAGGGAAGCTGTGGGGAGAGGAGTCTGGGGGGCAGGGGATCCAGGGTGAAAGGCAGACAAGTTCAAGGCCAGCTTGGCTGGCCTGGCCCATCGGGGAAGCTTCAGTTGGTGCTTAGCACCCTTAAAATAGAGCCCCAGGCCACTCACCCATGCAGGTGAGTCAGTGGGGTTATCTGGACGCCCACACCCCCCTACCCATGGAGCACTCCCCACCCCCCCCACCCCCCCTGCTCACCCAAGG
>RJWK010052701.1:0-15569 GCA_004363435.1 Platanista minor | reverse complement strand
CCATATATATATGTTAGCATATGGTATTTGTTTTTCTCTTTCTGACTTACTTCACTCTGTATGACAGACTCTAGGTCCATCCACCTCACCACAAATAACTCAATTTTGTTTCTTTTTATGGCTGAGTAATATTCCATTATATATATGTGCCACGTCTTCTTTATCCATTCAACTGTCGACGGACACTTAGGTTGCTTCCATGTCCTGGCTATTGTAAATAGAGCTGCAATGAACACTGTGGTACATGACTCTTTTTGAATTATGGTTTTCTCCAGGTATATGCCCAGTAGTGGGATTGCTGGGTCATATGGCAGTTCTATTTTTAGTTTTTTAAAGAACCTCCATACTGTTCTTCATAGTGGCTGTATCAATTTACATTCCCACCAACAGTGCAAGAGGGTTCCCTTTTCTCCACACCCTCCGCAGCAAAAACCTACAAACAAGAATATATTTTCAAAGAACATTTTTCGTTCTACAGTTGCTGATTGGCCAGGAACCATTATCATACCAATATCTGGTCACCACTGAAGCATTTGAAGCTGGTGTGCCTTTCTCTGACTTGGAAAAATTAGAAAATGATATAGAAAATATGTTAAAAGTTACAGAAAAGCGCTTGGAGTCCAGTGATGAAGATGAAAAGGTTGGCTCAAGCAGATTTTCAAAACCATGGTGTTCTCACTTTTCTTCTCTGTTAATTATATTTTTACATTAATGATGTTTACCCAAATATCTGCCAAACATGATAGAACAGATTTAAATGTGACTTTCTGGTGAGTGTCGTTGTAAGGTTTGTCACGTGATTTACATAATGCTTAAAAAGTAGACATACTTTCTGACTATAAAGGTAGTGTTATCTTAGTGCTACTTAACTTCTGCTAAACTAGCATTCTTCATGAGTTATTTTAACTTCATATATGAAATATTTTAAGAAAAACATAAACTTTTGTTGTATATCATTCAGATAAACATATGTTGACTTATACTATACTTTGTAGGTTAGTTCTCCCACTTGGGAACTGATAGTAAGTGACCCTGTGCATTTTTCTTTTGAGTAATTTTTATCTTTTAAACATTCAGATGGATGAGGAGAGAGCCCAGATTGAGGAAGTTCTACAAAGAGGAGAACAAATGTTACATCAACCTATGGAGGATAATAAAAAAGAAAAGATCCGTTTGCAGTTACTACTTTTGCACACAAGATACAACAAAACTAAGGTATTGTCATGGGGGAGTCTCTGTTCCACTTAAATAACTTTTTCAGCTCTTGCCACTGAGAAATGTGATGTTGCATTCAATGACATCTCAAAACAAACCAGTTGGAATGGTATCTCTTTCTCCTTTCTCGTGTGTATTGCTAGATATGTTTATGTCTTTGGATGAGGCGAGACTCACAGAAAATAGAAACATAAAACCTTATTATTGGACATCTCTTTTGGATTTCTGATGTTTTAAACCGTTGGGGAGTGACTTTCTCCTTCAGTTCTGTATTTTATGTGTGGAGGTCTTGAGCACATTAAAAAAAATTTCTAGTTTACAAATAACTAAATTTGTGAAATTGATAAAATATGACTTATATTCTAGGAAAACGTTCACCACCAGCTCCCTTTTCAATAGCCATCTTTGCAGCTGCAATGTAAATGTGCTGGTGTTCCCCAGAGGTCTGTACTTAGGTAGTCCTTCTAGAACCAGTTTTAGTTGATGATGTTGGAATCTACTAGAAGATTCAGGTTTCTCGGCTTGGTGCCTGTTAACTGTATCTGTTTGTACTGCAGCCTTGTAACAGGTCCCAAGCTGAACTAGCCCTCTCTCCCCTCCTCCAACCTGTTTCCTGCTTTATTCCCTATCTTAGTTATTACTTATAAAAACTACCCAGTTCTCAAGGTAGAAACTTCACAATCTTATCAGTCATTTCCTGTTCCTCACACCTTGTTCCTCACACCACACTGAGGAAGGATTAGAACCTTTAGGTCCGAATGAAGTAGATACAGGTCTGAACCTGAAGTTAGATACGGCTCTACCAGTTACTTGTATATGACCCTGGGAGAGTAACTTAACTTCCTCAGTCTACTAACCTTTCCATAATTCAGACTCTTATGATTTTCACCCATTAGTTATCCCCCAAGTTGGTTTTTAAGTCCAGTTTTTCTTAACTCCGGCCCATCTTCCGTGTTTTTCTCAGCATTATTCCGCCAAAAGTCATGGCTGATCATATGATTCCTTTCCCTAAGAACGTGTTCAGGAAAAGATTGCAAAATGCAGGAAAAGCTTTAAGTGTAATGTTTGTCACAATAATGGTATATAGAGGCTTTGGTTTGACCTCTGGCTACCTCTTTGATTCACTGTCATTCACTATGCAGTATAGCCATACTGGTTTTCTCTACCTTATGCCAACATACTGGTGCCTTAGCACCTCTGGAATCTTGCTAATTTCATTGTTATTCCCTGGTGTGGGTTTTATCTTCTTATTTTACCTGAAAAATGTGTTGTCTTTTTAAGACTCGGTTCCATTTTTATTTCTAACATCTTTCAGAGTATATTATAGTTCTTTGTTTAATTGTTACTTTTAAAAGTATCTTTCTTCTCTGGAACTTCTTCATCTTTGGGTCCCAAATCAGAAATCATTAATGGTCCAAAATAGAAATAATTTTTAGACTTTTAATAGATAAACAAATTTGTTTTTCAAAAGTACTAACATGTACTATTATAGGCTTGTTTCATTTGGGTTTCACTAGCATTAGTTATTGTAATTAAAATCATTTTAAAACATTAAAAATTTTTTTGTCCTTATTTCATTAATACATATACTTCTTCAAATCTGTAGTTTTTAAAACTTTTTTAACTGTGAACATTAGAATCCCTTGAAGAGCTTAGAAAGAAATCGAGCCTCAAACCAGTTAAATCAAAATCTCTCAGGTTGTGCCTAGGTGTGGGCGCTTGGAAAAAAAAAAACTTTGTAGAAGATTCTCATGTGCAGTCAGCATTGAGGACCAGCTGTTTACAGAACTCCTCCCCTCCCCTCCCCTCCCTTCCCTTTCTTTTCTTCTCTTTTAGGTGAGCAATGAGCTACTGCATGCTATGAGCAATATGTTATCCCTGTTGAATGATTTGAGAAAATGTATGTGGACGGGAGGAGATGGGGAAGGGCATAGGAAGGATTGGGTGGTGTGTGCACTGACAAAAAGCATGAGAAGGTTTTTAGCTGAAAAAATTCTTTCACAGGCCCCTCAGTTAGTTTTCATTTGGATTTAACCTCCTTATGAATTCAGGTTGGAAATGAGAAAAGGAGTGAGAGAAGAGAAATGGTGGAGATTGGTGAAGAGAGAGAAAATGGCAGGTGGTGACAGGCAGTGGGCAGCCAAAGACTACTGGGAAGGGACATGAAATCTCTTGTTTGTTTTTGTTCTTTAAAAACAGACTTTATTTTTTAGAGCAGCTTTAGGTTCACAGCAAAGAGTTCCCACATACCCCTTGTCCCCTCACCCCCAATACACACATAGCCTCCTCCATGATATCAGTGTCCTGCACCAGAAAGATATATTTGTTACAACTGATGAGCCTACACTGACACATCATAATCAAAGTCCCTAGTTTATGTTAGGGCAGGGACGTTAAATTTGTTTCAGTCAAAATCACATCCGTCCTCAGTGCCTCCTTCTCTTCAATCCCATGTGTATCATGTAAATCAGGGGTCCCCAACCTCCAGGCTGCAGACCTGTAGTGGTCCTTGGCCTGTTAGGAACCGGGCCGCACGGCAGGAGGTGAGCGGCGGGCGAGTGAGTGAAGCTTCATCTGCCGCTCCCCATCGCTCCCCATCACTCGCATTACCACCTGAGCCATCCCCCCGCCACCCCTGATTCCGTGGAAAAATTGTCTTCCACGAAACTGGTCCCTGGTGCCAAAAAGGTTGTGGACCGCTGATGTAAATAGTTCCTCAGGTCAAGTACCTCCAGAGCCTCCCCTGAGGGTACAGAGGGGCTCATGCATATCATTTTCCTTTTCATTGACTGCCTTTCACATGGTTTCTCCTACAAAGTGATATAAGTGGCTTTTTAAAAATTATGGATTTATTTAAACTAAAAAAAGGACTCATTTTCTTATTTGAAATATATATTGAATGACTCTCATTTGTTTACTAGGGTATTACTATTTTAAAATATGCGCGAGCTCTTCATAAATAAAGGTATTAACCTCTTGTCATATTTGCTATAAAAAGTATCATCTTATTGATTTTTATCTTCTAATTATTTTACCTTTAATATACAGCCATTTAAAATTTTTGTTTAGCCACACATGGCTAGGTTTTTCCTTTGTGATTTTCTTAAAAAGTCCTCATCCTCCAGAGAGTTGGCGATGTTCAACTCAGTTTTGTTCCAAGTTTGCCCTATGGTTTGATAAAAACAAAACGTAGAACATTTTTATAAACTGTCATTTAAAATCAATTTTTTAATCTATCTGGAATTTAGGTTGCTGTATGACATGAGGTGCATCATGTAACATTTAATGCTACCTTGTAGTATATCTTTATCTTTGTGTCCTAGCTGAATTCTTTAAAAATAAAATTATCCAGAAGTAAAGTCTGGGTCAGATCTTAAGGACATTTTTTTTTTTTTTTCTCCTAGGGCATTTTGATTGATCACTGTCTTGGGATAAAATCTATTTTGGGAATATAGCAAGCACATATTTGAATCTTGAATGGACTTGCTGAGTATGGAGGCTCAGGAAGCCTAGATTATGTGTATAGTATTAATAGAAAAATATGGTATTAATGAACGGGATTTAAAAAAAAAAACCATTGGGACTTTCTATTTACAATACCTACTGACCTCTCCAGTTCACCCTAAAGACTCATACATGTGACCTTGCAGAATGACACTCTGTTGTGTAACTGAAGAAGCAGCACAAAATTCCTGGCCTTGTAGTGGTTGTTATGGTGTGTAAGCAGGCAGAGCAGATGAAACAAACAAACAAACCTGGTGTATGATGTTTAGTGATGCTAATGAGGAAAGTGCTATAAAGTTGAATGTCCTACAAGCACATATCAAATAGCTGGAGGCCTAGAGTCCTTTTTGGTCTTGGAAAAACAGAGGCTGTCTGAGCAAGACCCTGGTTGATAGATGAGAAAGCCAAGTAGGAGAACAAGTCCCAGTTTTTTTACTCCTTTGACATGAATTCTCAACCTGTAAATACTTTCTTTGTGTCTTTTTTCTTTTTCCTTAAAGTTAAGAAGAAGAACAATTGAGCTTCCTTTTGTGATCTGCCAAAAAATTGGGCTATTTAAAAAAAATTTTTATTAAGAAATACTTCATATCTTTTTATTAAAACTGGTTCCTGGGTGAACACATTATTTATTTCAGCATTTTTTAATATTTGCTTAAAATATAGCATATAGTTTGCCTTCTTAGGTGTATAGTTAAATACCTAGAAATGTTTTCTGACTAAAATTTGAATGTGTGGCATTAGGATAATAAAATTATTATTAGTGTCAAGTAAAAACAAGCCTGTGGATAAAGTCAGGAAATCAATAGGCTTGCTTCTCACCTGGCTCTCCAGGACTGCCCATCATTTGGTGAAAGTCATAGTTTATCAAATTCTAGGAGACAAAGAAATGCAGACCTTGAGATTCAACAACGTATTATTCACTCAGTGTTGTTAATCTTGGGTATTGGTTTCATTTAGGAATTGTAACGATTTTCAGGATCACTAACTCAGTGAACATATACTTACGATCATTTTCACTGTCATCTGAGTTTACAGAGGAATATCATTTTTCAAAAGTTCAATATAAGAATATGGTGAAAGTGTCAAGGAAATCCAGTTAATTCATGAGTGGATGTACTTTGGCCATTTGCAAGCCGTAGGCAGCAATTATTAAATGGTTGCCATCAAGGCATAAAGGACGTGAACCCAGGGACGAGTGGCCCATCCCAGAGAGCACTTTATTGTTTAGAAAGCTCTGATTAGAGGATACGGGAAATACTATGCTAGGGTAAGTAAGTTATCCACTCACTTTAGAAACTGCCTGAATTTAGCATGGTAGAATCTATCATCTTATGTAGGATATTCATATTTTGTAATATTGTTCTCAAAGGTTAAGATTATATACTGAATTGCCTGGATATTATTTTAATTAAACCCCCTACTGCATTTGTTATGTTACGTTACAAATACATGTTTCACTTATTTACTTTTTCACCAGTGAGGCCCAGAAGTGTTTAATCTAATTGTGAGATTTTTTTTAAAAAAGGTGAAATAATAATGGTACTAAAATTTTTACTTCATACAGAATTTTATGATTTACAGCATATTCTCATTTCTTCAGTAACTTAGGAAAGGAGTCGTTATGTTCTCCTGTTTGCTAAATGAGTTTAGGTGGCTTAAGTCTTAAAAAATTCTTTCAAGCATTAACAGCTTATTTAAGCCTTTTAACAACAGGCTACAGATGAAAATTAAAATAGAGATTGTTAATGGTTTCTATAGCAGTGCAGGGCAAATTTTAAAAAATTAAAACAAGTTTTTAAAGTTTTGCTCAGGGTATTGAATTTCTCCACAAAACAGTGTTTTTTTCTTTGTTTGTTTTCTGTGTTTTCAATTTGCTACTATTCATTGTGGGAATAATTTAAAAGATGTGTTTTATTATTATTCATGTCTTTACAGGCAGTCCCTATTCAACAGAGAACAGGTCAGCTCGTTTCTGGAATTAGCTCACCACCTCTCCCCACAGAGTATCTGGTTGAAATTAACAAAGTTTTACTTTCCATGGATGATGTTGAATTATCACTTAATACTCCAGAACTAAGCTCTGTTGTCTATGAAGACTTCTCTTTTCAGGAAGATTCTCTGAAGGTAAATATCCAGACACTGCATTTGAATAGCTGCAGTTGATGTAGAAATAAAGCAAGGATTTTGTCACTATGCCTACTTAGATTATCCATAACCTTTTACATTTGTGCCAAGGAATTAATAATATGTATGAAAAATAAACTTTTCCTATATCCACCAATGAAATACTGTCAAAAATTTTAATTTATTAAAAGTAGATATGGATTTTTGAGCGTGCACAGTTATTAATGCTTTGCAGCATCAGAGACTTTTTTTTTTGCGGTAAGCGGGTCCTCTCACTGCCGTGGCCTCTCCCGTTGCGGAGCACACGCTCCGGACACGCAGGCCCAGCGGCCACGGCTCATTGGCCCAGCCGCTTCACGGCATATGGGACCCTCCCAGACCGAGGCACGAACCCGAACCCGCATCCCCTGCATCGGCAGGCGGACTCTCAACCACTGCGCCACCAGGGAAGCCCCAGAGACTTTTTAAAATCAAACAGGTGCACAAACCATATTTCTTTCTCATAAACTTGATTGTCATTTGATGTAAAATGTTGACATTTATCTTGCCACCTATAACGATTTAAGATTGGCTAGTGTTTGGGTATGGAATGACATGTTGATTGTAAGTTAACTAAGGATCTGAAAGTTTTCAGTTAATTCACAAAACTAATATCAAGACTTTCATATAATTTGATTGCATTTATGTATCAAGTCACAATAAAATTGCTGGTAGAGTTGATAGGTTGGATAGCTCATTTCTGTCATTTAAATTAGTATTATTAGGTATTTGAAAGTACAAATAATTTCTAGCTTCAAACACTTCATTACCTTTACAGAATGTTATTGAAGCTTTTTATATGTCCTGTACAAATGCCACTTTGAACATCTGTGAGGATTTTTTTCCCACCATTAGGATATTATGTAACATTCCTCATGCTTTGGCCAATAAAAAGTTTCCAGTTTTGATAAGCAACAATTATGATGTCTCATTATTTTTAAATAACTTATTCAATATAAATTTTTGGCGTCCTGTGATTCCATTCTTTTATCTCTTTGCTGGATTTTGTTAATGTATGACAATATATTCATAGACTATCAAAGACCAACTGGACAAACTTGGAGAGCAGATTGCAATCATTCATGAAAAACAACCAGATGTTATCCTCGAAGCTTCTGGACCTGAAGCCATTCAGATCCGGGATATACTTACTCAGTTGAATGCAAAATGGGACAGAATTAATAGATTGTACAGCGATCGTAAAGGGTATGTTTAAATGAATATTTAATTTTTTAAAAAGGTCTATAAGTTTATATGTACATTAAGATTAGTGAGGATATGTTTCAAATCCTTGTAATAGGCCCTGTTTAATAAATTGTGATGTAGTTCCTTAAAAAAGAATCAGCTCACATATACATGGTCATTTGCAATGTAATATATAATATTTTAACAAGGAAGCACTTTTATTTATTTGTTTTTATTGAAGTATAGTTGACTTACAATATGATATTAGTTTCAGGTGAACAGCATGGTGATTCAATATTTTTACATTTTATGCACCATACGAAGTTATTACAGTATTATTGACTGTATTCCCTGTGCTATACATTACAACCCTGTGACGTATTTATTTTATACTAGTAGTTTGTACTCCTTAATTCTTCTTCACATATGTCGCCCATTCCGCCTACCGCCTCTCCTCTGGCAATCACTAGTTTGTTCTCTGTATCTGTGAGTATTTTTCTGTTTTGTTCTATTTGTTTCTTTTGTTTTTTAGGCTCTGCATATAAGTGAAAACACACAGTATTTGTCTTTCTCTGTCTGACCTATTTCACTTAGTATATGCCCTCTTGGTCTATCCATGCTGTTGTAAATAGCAAGGTTTCATTCTTTTTATGCCTGAGTAATATTCTTATATATATCTTCTTTATCCATTCATGTGTCGATGGACATTTAAGTTGCTTCCATATCTTGGCTATTGTAAATAAAGCTGCCACGAAAATGAGGGTGCAGATATCTTTTCGAGTTAGTGTTTTTGTTTCCTTTGGATCTGTTCCCAGAGGTGGAATTGCGGGATCAGAGGGGTAGTTATATTTTTAATTTTTTAGGATCTTTCGTACTGTTTTCCATAGTGGTAATGTCAATTTACATACCCCCCAACAGTGTACAAGGGTTCCCTTTTCTCCACATCCACACCAGCACTTGTTATCTCTTGTCTTTTTGATGATGTTCATTGTAACAGGTACGAGGTAATGTTTCATTGTGGTTTTAATTTGCATTTCCCTAATGACTAGTGATGTTGAGCATCTTTTCATGTACCCATTGGCCTTTCGTATATGTTCTTTGAAGAAATGTCTTTTCAGGTCCTCTGCCCATTTTTTAATTGGATTATTTGATTTTTTGATATTGAGTAGTGTGAGTTCTTTATATATTTTTGATATTAACCCCTTGTCAGACATATTGTTTGCAAGTATCTCCGCCCATTTGTTAGGTTGCCTTTTTATTTTATTGATGGTTTCCTTTGCTGTGCAAAAGTTTTTTAGTTTGATGTAGTCCCATTTGTATATTTTTGCTTTTGTTGCCCTTGCCTGAGGAGATATATCCCCCAAAATATTGCTAAGACCTATGTCAAAAAGCATACTGCTTGTATTTTCTTCTAGGAGTTTTATGGCTTCAGGTCTTACACTTAAGTCTTTAATCCATTTTGAGTTTACTTTCATATATGGTGTGAGAAAAAGGTCTAGCTTCATTTTTTAACATGTACCTGTCCAGTTTCCACAGCAGTGCTTATTGAAGAGATTGATAGTATATATAGAAAATTCTAAAGACTCTACCAAAAACTACTAGAACTAATAAATGAATTTAATAAAGTTGCAGTATACAAAATTAATGTACAGAAATTGGTTGCATTTCTATACACTAATAACAAACTATCAGAAAGAGAACTTTAAGAAAAAAATCTCATTTGCAATCCTTTTGCACCTAAAAGAATGAAACACCTAAGAATAAATTTAACCAAGGAGGTGAAAGACCTATACTCTGGAAACTATATGACATTGATAAAAGAAAGTGAAGACAACACAAATAAATGGAAAGGTATACTGTGTTCATGGATTGGAAGAATTAATATTGTTAAATGTCCATACTACCCATAGCAATCTACAGATTCGGTGCAGTCCCTGTCAAAACACCCATGTTATTTTTCACAGGACTAGAACACATAATGCTAATATTTGTATGGAACCACAAAAAACCCCGAATAGACAAAGCAGTCTTGTGAAAGAAGAACAAAGCTGGAGGTATCATGGTCTCTGACTTCAGACTATATTACAAAGCTATAGTAATCATTACAGTATGGTACTGGCAGAAGAAGACATTTAGATCAATGATATGGAATAGAGAGCCCAGAAATAAACTCACGCACATACAATTAATCTACGACAAAGAAAGCAAACATATAACAATGGAGAAAAGGAAGCACCTTTAATTTTTAGTATCCGAATAGTGTCCATTTTCTTTAAAAATTTTGAAAAGGATTTTCAGTAATGTTCAATTTCTCCACACACTTGATGATTAATGTGAGTGAAGAGCAGAGACCGCTACAGATAATTGGAATCCATATATAACCCCAAAGGCTTTTTAAAAAAAATAACCTTCTGTTTAATAGAATGTTTTTGAGCCTCCTCCTTTCTAGTTTTTGACCAGGCCTATTAACAGGTAGAAACAAAAATTGGTAAGACTTTTGATGGTAGCTGTGTATGTATGGAAAGTCAAGTATGATGTGAAATAGCTCAATATAAATTACAGTGTAAGAGTAATGTTAATGCAGAAAAATATACTGGAAAACCTTAGAGACATACACACAAAAATAGGCATGGTGCTCTTCATCTTCTTTTTTTTGTTTTAGCTTACATATTTCACGTGATTATACAATCCTTGGAAAGGTAATGTTTAATAATCTTTTGGTGTATTTCTCTGTCTGGATTTCTAAAAGCTTCTCTGTACATTTAGAGAATATCCTCTTAATACACCTTTATGCATACTTCTGACCTTAATTAGACTTGATTATTAGATGAAGACTAATTTGTTAAAAAATAATAACGTTTTAAGGCTCTAGATTGCATCACAGTATTGGTCGTTATAACTCTGCCAACAGCATATGTGAAAGTGTCCTTCTTACTGAACCCTTGTTAACACTGACAGATTTCTTTTTTAGACCTTTGCCAATTGTTTAGTGATGGATTGCATCTCAATATGATTTTCACTTCTTTGATTATCAGCAAAATTTCAATATTTTTACTTATGTTTATTGGCACCAGTGTTATTTCTTCTGTTAATGGGTAGGTCATGTTCTGTGCTTATTTTTCTATCATAGTACTATTATTTACTTCTTAATTTGCAAAAGCTTTTTTCTATATTAAGAATATTAACCATTCATATTTTTTGTTCATTGCTTAATTACTCACAGCTTTCCATGTACCCTTTATCTTTGTTAATGGTGTTTTTTGACATATAGAAATTTTAATTTTCTATAATTATATCATGTCTTTTCCTTTTGTAATTTCCTTTTGTTTATTTGCATATAAATTACCTTTTCATTGTGAGAGTAATTAAATATTTATATATATTTAAAACAATTTTGCTTGATTTAAAATTTACTTGTAAAAGCTAAACCGTCTGAATTTTATTTTGATATGTATTTTGTTTTAAGGCTCCAGTTTGGTGGTTCTATACACCAACTCTTTTTTAAAAATTCTTTTCCATTAGCAGTATAGTTCCCTGTGCTATAAAGTAGTACCTTGTTGTTTATCCATTCTATATATAATTGTTTGCATCTGCTAATCCCAAACTCTCAATCCGTCCCTCCCCCACTTCCCCCTTGACAACCACAAGTCTGTTCTCTATGTCTGTAAATAGCAACTCTTTAGTAGCAAGAGTAGGGACCATGCATCCCTGCTTTTTAAACACTCCCCAGCTCACTTTTTTATGCAGCCTGAGTTAAGAAACACTAATCTGTTCTGTTTTGCTGTGTTTTTCTTAAATAAACAACCAATTTTCTCTGTATTTTTCGCTGAATAATTTAACTCTCCATTATTGTTGGTGATACTTCCTTTACCATAAACTTAAAGGCATTTCAACTTCATATTTATTTAATGTTGCTAATTCTACCTTCTCACACCATTAGTTTTAGTCTAATACCATAACATTTTCATTTTTAAAGCATTATTAATTTTTTCATCCACCACAGTAAATTTTCTCTAATTATTCTAACATTAAAATTCATATTCTTTTTCTGTATTTATTCTTCCAGTAAAATTTTAGTGATCTCAATCAATTTTTGAAAAAATGATGAAGTTGAAATGTAGTCTGTCACTCATTTGGGTCCTTTTCTATGTCCTCAGTAAGGTTTTGAAGATTTGTCTGCATCTTTCTCCCCAGGACTATTACTTGGTAGTTTTGTGCTTTTCTTATTGTTGGTTACTGTAGCGTTGATGTATGGTAGCTTATTTCTGCATTTTCTGTACTGCATGTGTTTGTGTATGTGTGTGTGTGTGTGTGCGTGCGTGCGTGTGCGTGTGAGTGTATGCCTGTGAGTATGGGTATAAATTTGATTTTCTTGGCCTTTCTTAGTATACTGACACATCATTTGTATATAATGATAACTTTTCTTCTTGTTTTCAATTATCCTATTTGCATATATGCATCTGGCTAATGTGGCAGAATTTCAAGAATGTTATGATTAGTAACATTGATCGCAGATATTCATGCCATTTACTTGATTATAAAAATTTTAACTTTTTAGAAAATACTTTATTCCATAGTTTTTTTTAAATTGAGCACAGAACAGTATTCTCTTATGTTAGAAAAGTCTCCTGTATCACATTTTTATTTTATTATTTTATTTTCTGTGTTTACTAGATTTCATTTGCTAGGAGGTTGTCTCTCTCATTTTCTTTAGCCCAGCACTTGGATGCATTGGTTGATTATGTTCCTCTTCTTATTCCTAATTTTTGTTTAGTTTTTCTCTTCCAACCTTGGTAACCTATCCTAAAATGTTTATTTTTCCCCATTCCTATGTGCCCACTTTTACAAGCAATAAGTGAGCACTCCTTTCTATTCTTTTCTTTTCATAGAACATCGAGGCAATGGCAAATATCCTGTGCTTTCATGGTCTCATAACTGTTATTGGTCATAATCACACCTGGGTGACCACCAAGTCATTTGTGTATGCCAGGTCTCTGTGCTGTTTTGCTTATAAAATTTTTTAAGTATTGTTGGCCTGTGGTAAAAGATAAATACCATGAAAATAAACAGGTATCTTTCTTTAAGAAGTCCCTTATGCCTCCTTTGTAATGGGTCATGGCATTAGCTTTCATATTTTTCCTTAATAAGTAATTTTAGAACCATCTTAGACAAACAGTGGAACAGTGGAGAAATAAGCCAGTTATTTCTTCCTTCTCATCTTAGATCCTTGGATCTTTGTGTATCTTCTCTCCTAAGAATGTCTTCCCAGATATTTATCCTCTGTATCTTCTTTGTGCCTCTCACTGCTGTGTGGACAAAGTTCAGACTTCTTATCTTGACCTTAGAAGCTTTTTAACAGTGTTCTCCAGTTGGCCTAATTTCTAATACCTTATACGTACTGCTCAAAAACAAGTTTTCTTCACTCATTTCACTTGATTAAAATTTCCTTCACCTTCTTTACCTTCCCAGCTTTCTGATTCTTACTCAGAATTCCATCGTTTACCAGGAATAGTTTTCCTTCTTAATTTTTTTTTATTTTTGCTGTACGCGGGCCTCTCACTGCTGTGGCCTCTCCCGTTGCGGAGCACAGGCTCCGGACGCGCAGGCTCAGCGGCCACGACTCACGGGCCCAGCCGCTCCGCGGCATGTGGGATCTTCCTGGACCGGGGCACGAACCCGTGTCCCCTGCATCGGCAGGCGGACTCCCAACCGCTGCGCCACCAGGGAAGCCCTTCCTTCTTAATTTAATCAGTCGTTCTTTTTCCATCATTTAAAAAGTGTTTAAAACTCAGTTTCATCATAGAAGACTTCACCCATCCACCTACCTATGTATACCTATACCTATCTATCCATGCACCATTCATTTAATGAATATTTATTGAGTGCCGACTAATGAAGATTGTCTTAATATAGTCTCTTAGTGTTTTGTTTGAAGTGCTCTTATTTTCATTATGCCCAATAGAACATTGCTTCCCTGTGAGCACTCAACAAATATTAATGGAATTTTTATTCAGTGATTTTCATGGAAGAAGGAAACATAAAGATTATTTAGGAGTTAGCAATGTCAGGGACCACTTTATTATTTTTAAAAATAATAATATTACCTTTTTATTATATAAACATTTTAGTAGAATCATTAAAATTTCAGAGATCTCTTCTAAACTTCTGGTACCACTACTCTAAACAAAAAGGCAGAGGGAAATTCTTTAGGATCCCAATCCAACAGAGCTTTTCTTTTTGACACTTATGTGTTCCAAGTATGACAAGCACTGGAGTTTGACTTTATCTCATTTCTAAAGGAGTTATGTTTGAATAGAAGTCTTGATAGTCTTTGTTTCATTGCCTAACCTGAGCTTTGCAGGCACTCCCATCCTGTGCTGTGTTCAGGAAATGGAACACACTGGATTAGTCCCTGCACAGAGTGTTGTTAGTCTGCTAGGGCAGCCATAATAAGATACCACAGACAAAGTGGCTTAAACAACAGACATTTATTTTCTGTCAGTTCTGGAGGCTGGTACCAGAAGAGTTAGTTTCCGGTGAGGCTTCTCTTACTGGCTTGCAGATGGCCACCTTCTCACTGTATCCTTACCTTACATGGCCTTTCCTCTGTGCTCTTGTAAAGAGAGAGAGAGACAGAGAGGCAGAAAGAGGCAGACATAGAGAGAGATATCTCTGGTGTCTCTCCCTCTTATTAGGACAGCAGTCCTATGGGATTAATGACCCACATGACCTCATTTAACCTCAATTACCTCCCTAAACACCCTGTCTCCAATATAGTCCTGTTGCGGGTTAGGGCTTCAACATATGAATTTGAGGGGATGCAATTCAGTCCATAACACAGAGATAATAGACTGCAAGGAAATTTTTTTTTTTTTACATCTTTATTGGAGTATAATTGCTTTACAATTGTGTGTTAGTTTCTGCTGTATAACAAAGTGAATTAGCTATACGTATACATATATCCCCATATCTCTTCCCTCTTGCTTCTCCCTCCCACCCTCCCTGTCCCACCCCTCTAGGTGGTCACAAAGCACAGAGCTGATCTCCC
The DNA here is from genome assembly GCA_004363435.1 of Platanista minor. Taxonomy (NCBI): domain Eukaryota; kingdom Metazoa; phylum Chordata; class Mammalia; order Artiodactyla; family Platanistidae; genus Platanista; species Platanista minor. The sequence goes on along the minus strand of RJWK010052701.1, from coordinate 454 downwards.
TGTGCTATGCGGCTGCTTCCCACTAGCTATCTAATTTACATTTGGTAGTGTATATACGTCCATGGCACTCTCTCACTTCGTCCCAGCTGCGTGTCCTCAAGTCCATTTTCTACGTCTGTGTCTTTATTCCTGTCCTGCCCCTAGGTTCTTCAGAACCTTTTTTTTTTAGGTTCCATGTGTATGTGTTAGCATGTGGTATTTGTTTTTCTCTTTCTGACTTAACTTCACTCAGTATGACAGACTCTAGGTCCATCCACCTCACTACAAGTAACTCCATTTTGTTTCTTTTTATGGCTGAGTAATATTCCATTGTATATATGTGCCACATCTTCTTTATCCATTCATCTGTCGATGGGCACTTAGGTTGCTTCCATGTCTGGCTATTGTAAATAGAGCTGCAGTGAACCTTGTGGTACATGACTTTTTTTTTTTTTTTTTTTTTTTTTTTTTGTGG
>RJWK010052700.1:0-15571 GCA_004363435.1 Platanista minor | reverse complement strand
TTGGAGCAAAAGGCTTGTTTATCTCGGCATATGATATTTGTAATTATACAGTAATGACCACAGGAATAATTTTCAAATCTGTGCTAACTTTCTTTGCCTGCTCCTCTCCTGATTCCGTTAGGTGACCTATTTAAGCATCTCAAGCTAGCACTGATTGAGACCCTTTCAAGCCAATGTGTGTTTTCCACAAATGGCACTCTGTTGTTCAAAACAAAATACCTGAGAGTGAAACATTATCAGTCCCTCCCACTCCAATCCCATCACTCTGTGTTTTCCTCTTTGTGTGTACACACACACACAGTCCATATATACAACCCATCCTTCTTTCATTCCTTCCTTCCATCTTTCCTTCACAAAAATGTATAAGGTCTGTGTTTAATTCTTCCTTACTCAGGAAGGTTCCTCCAGGAAGCTTCCACCATGTGTGATTCTTGTGGTTTTGCCGTATCCTACCAAGTCCTGTTACACGCATCAGTCCTGTTGGAGAAAAAGTGAAGGAGGCACAGCCATTTCTCACAAGCCTTGGTTATGAGATGACACCATCACTTGCACTAACACTGCTTTGGCTAAAACACACTCATTTAACCATGTCTAACTGCAAGGGAGACTGAAATGAAGTCTAGCTTTGTATGTAGTCCCCAAACGGGAAGAAAGCATGTATTTGAGTGAGCAAAAAGCAATCTCTGCTACTATGACCAAAATGGATTTTTCCTTCCACATTCTTCCTTAATATGAAATAATGTCATATGTTAAAGAGAATAGAAAGGGTAATTTTATAATCAGTTAAATATTTGTTATGTGCCAACTATGTTCCAGGCACAATATACTGATGTTTTCACCTGTATAGCAAAGCACAGCACCTATCAACAGAACCTGGCACACAATAGGCATTTCAGTATGTATTCAAGGTTAATGAATGAATGTATATCCACCAGATTCCCAGCTCCATGAGAGCAGGAAATCTGATTTGTCTAATGCAGTCTTTGGAGGGCCTAGCACTCCATAGCACACTGCTATGCTATGTGCTCAGCATAGCAGGGAACAATAAGCCTCTGCTAAGCATTTATGTTTTGAAATCTAAAGTTATATTTTGTTCCCCAAATTGAGCATAGGCATTTACAGAACACTCACGGAGCAAAAATTTTTATGACACATTTAGTCATGTTAAAATAATGCCAAGCCATCCAGGCTTTACCTAAATATGCATGAATACTTAAATAACTGACAACTCCACAGAGCCATTATAGCTATATTTTAGTACCAAAGAGTAACAAGCAAATCAAGTAGACAGCATCTATTTTTAAAATGGAAATCATAATAGGTGCCTTTAACTGAAAATTAATAACAAGAGAGCACCGACTTCCAAAGAGCCTCCATTAATTAATTAAAACAATGAATTTGCAGCCTCCTGGAAGACAGTGAAATGTTCCAGGAGGCCAACATGGCTGTGGAAAGGCAACAGAAACAGTCGCAACCACAATAACAACAAACACGAACTCGAGTCTTATATGGCAAAGATCTAGACACAGTTAACCTAAATTTCCTCAGGCAGAATTAGGGGTTCCTTCCTTGTTCTTCCTGTGTACTATTTATTACACAACCAGTACCCGTATCTCACTGCATCATAACCCATCACCTCATTATTATTTCCCACTTCAGTGTAACTTACTTAAACTTGGAGTTACTCAGGGGTACTTTCTTATTCATCTTTGAATCCGTAATACCTATCACAGGTCCTAGAATTTAAAATGTGTTTAAAATGTTTGCTAAATGAATGAATACAGGAATGTCTGAATGAGCAAGCGAGCCACACTTTCTCTTCAACAAAGAATAATACCAATTCTACAAAATTTTTTCTAGAAAACTGAAGAGATGGGAACACTTTCCAATTTATTAGTCCAGAATTATACGAGAAAATAAAACTACAAAACACTATTCCTCATGAACACGCATATAAAATCTACAATAAATATGTGTATGTGTACATAATAATATATCATGACCAAGTACTGTTTATCCTAGAAATGCAAGGTTAGTTCAATATTCAAAAATAAATATAACTCATCATATCAACAGACTGAAAAAATACAATCATCTCAACTGATGCAGAAAACCAAAACAGACAAAATTCAACATTCATTCATCTACAATAAAAACTTTCTAAAACATAGGAATAAATCGGAAATTCCTCAACCTCATAAGGGTCATCTCCAAAAAACCCATAGCTAACTCCATATTGAATATTGAAAGACTGAGTACTTTCCCTCCATCAGGAACAAGATGGGATATCCACTGTCACTCCTGCTATTCAATTCACACATTCACAGTCTTCTCATCCTGAATTACCCATGCCATTGTGCTATAGGTACATGTGGTATGATATCTAGCAATCCACTCTGGGATATTAAAGGCAATTGAAGTCCCTGACAGCTGCAGCACAGACGAGAGCATTCCTCTTACTGGAGAAGCACTAGGTAGATTCCCAAGAGCAGGAAGTGTATATACTTGGGACACGCTGAGCAGCACTGTGTTGGGTAGTGATGATGCGGTGGACCTGAGAACTTTCTTTCTAACACTAAGAGGAATATCATAACAAAATCTCTGCCCCCCAAACATGGAACAATAAGTCCTTAGGCCATCTAATCATTAACATAAAAAAGGGAGTTCTCAGTTCTGAGCGTTATTCTTGTAGAGTTGTCCTCTGTCTGCATCAAGGCGTGTTCCTGGACATGGAGACAGATTGTTCCCCAGAAGCACAGCACATTCTGAAGAGCTCTGTCTGCTGCCTTCACAGCATCAATTATTTATTTGATCACCTTCTACGTGCAAGACACTATACCAAATACTCTAGAATATAGTGTTCTTCTATGATCGCCATGACCACTAGGTAAGTTTTATTAGCCCCAGCCCACATTAGAAGAAAGTGAGACTTAGAAAGGGTAAATAATGTGTTCAAAGAGACACAAATACTATAAGGAAAAGCCATGGTTAGCTTTTAGTTCTTCTGACTACAAATTCAGGGCTCTTTCCATGATAACAAAGATCACTTTAGGGATTGATGCGTCAGAGAAGAATGCGAAGAGCAGTGTCTCCGTGACTTCGTACCTTTTCAAAAAAGTTTTCTGTTTCATTTCATGATAGTATTTTCAAAATGAATTTTCCAGTTATAAAAACAGCTTCTCGGGCTTCCCCGGTGGCGCAGTGGTTGAGAGTCCGCCTGACGATTCAGGGGACACGGGTTCGTGCCCCGGTCCGGGAAGATCCCACATGCCGCGGAGCGGCTGGGCCCGTGAGTCATGGCCGCTGAGCCTGCGCGTCAGGAGCCTGTGCTCCGCAGCGGGAGAGGCCGCAACAGTGAGAGACCCGTGTACCACCAAAAACAAACAAACAAACAAAAAACAGCTTCTCCTTTACAATGCAATTTTTCAACTGAAAGACATTTTATGGAAAAAAATAGCAGATTACTTGCCCTTCTCCTCCTCACCATCATCATCATAGCTAACTTTATTGAGCTTCCTATGTGTAGGCACCGTGATGAGCATTTTACATGGATTGACTCATCACCTGATGCTCTGAACAACCCTATGAGATAACTAGTATTATTTTTGTTCTCCCCCCCCTTTTTTTTTTTTTTTTACAGATTGCCTATAAAATGGATCTAAATGGAATTCAAATCTGTGAGTCCTTAAGAAATTTTGTGTTCTCCCTGAAGGTCACCAAGTTGGTTTACAATGTAGTTCATAAAAATCCTTATCCATAGCTTTCATTCCCTCTCCCTACATCCCTTGGTGCTCAGATACATCACAACATACGATCTGAATTGACGGTTCTTACCCACGCCAGAAAGAACAGTTTTTAAAAGAACTGAAAATATTCCCAAAATTCAGTTGCTCTTATATTCTTCCTGTATTCAAGCTGGAAATGAGTCTCCTGAGACCTTTTAACGGTACTGTCCTTGTCTTCTGTTTCAGGGAGCCTGTCCACTGACAAACACAGACCTTCTCATTGCACACCTGTTACTCATAGGCCAAGAAGAAAGCTCAAAAGTAAAATGTGTGGTACATACTCCTGATCTTCCTGGAAGCTAACTGTTCACCTTCCCTTGGCCCATCAGTCCTTATGCTTGACCTTAAAGAGATTCTCTTTGAAAAATAATGAAGATCCAACCAACAAAATCAAACCTATTGGCCCAAATCTTGTCACCTCTGAGGGTACCCAAAATACGATAGATGGGGTAGCCTCAGAAGTGAGTGCCCTGTTTTCCATGTGAGATGACAAAGCCTCCCAGATACTTGGCATGCTACTAACATAGCTGCTCATATGGATGTAGTCTCCCTGCCAGAGAAGAATTCAAGGGCCAGAAGGAGCCCTCCTCTGAGGTACAGAGCCACATTGCTGGAAAATCAAGACTTTACAGCTGGTAGAACTGAGACCAACTAAGTGTAGTTTGCAGTCCACCTGTAGCAGAATCTGATTTCTGATCCCAGATGCCTGTATTTTTAACAAGTATATAGTGATCCTTAAGCACACTAAAGTTTGGGAACCAGTATAATAGACTCGGGAGCCAGACAACCTGGGTTCATATCTCTTTGTGCCTCAATAGCTGCACCTGAAAAATGAGGGTACTCATAATATCTAATTCCTAAGATTAAATGAGATATTGCGTATGAAAAGCCCAACAGTGACTTGCATGGAGTGAGCACTCAATTTCCATTAGCTACTAGCCTTATAAAAATTACATTTGCATAACAGAGTTACCCTTTCCAAAAAGACTTTCACAATTATAAAACCATATTATTTAACAACAATCCTAAAAGGCGATAAAAATTTCATTATGCCTATCTTAAAGGGGAGGAAATGAAAGCACAAGGGATACCAGGGTTTTAGAATGGCAAATAGGATTCATCTTATATACAAAGCACAATTTATGATAATGATTGCCTATGATGCAGTATTGAAAAAGGTTCCTTGAGGCCTCCTTGGTGCCACTGATGCAACAGACTTTGTTAAATTAACCTGCTGATGAGTGGCAGAGCTGGAATTAAAATCACAAAGTAGGGTCAGCTACCCAGCATCCATATTCCTCTTTTATCTCACACACAGATACCCTATGCTGTTGAGCATGGCAATATGCTCATTGATGGTGTGCATAAAATAAAGGGGGATATTGTGATGGACTCCTGGGACACCTTGTTAAAAGAGAATTGCCTTGCTTTTGAGTAATATCCTTCTTACTTTGATATTTCTTTCTGCTACATGGGACACAGAAATAAAGGCTGGTGCTACAGCAACAATATTGTGACCTAAATCAAACTTGAGGATGGGAGCTAGTCTGTTGGAAGGCAGAATAAAAATTTAAAAAGCTTGGATTCCTGGTGGCATCATACCAGCCATTGAAGGTGTACATCTGGGTTTCATGTTAGATAAAAGTATCTTATTAAAGCTACTGCTATTTAGGGTGCTTATTAGTTGCAGTTGAATACCATTCCTAACTTATATAAATCCTTTTTTGTACTATCACTACTCTTTCTTCTAGAACTATTTACATAAAAACCATTCTGTTGGGGCTTCCCTGGTGGCACAGTGGTTGAGAGTCCGCCTGCCGATGCAGGGGACACGGGTTCGTGCCCCGGTCCGGGAAGATCCCATATGCCGCGGAGCGGCTGGGCCCGTGAGCCATGGCAACTGAGCCTGCACGTTCGGAGGCCCGCGTACCGCCAAAAAAACAAACAAACAAACAAACAAAAAAAACCATTCTGCTTTGGGAGGCTATGTTTTTCAATTTTTTTCTTCTTTTATCTATATGCTCGCTGTTAAAAAATAAAGTACAAAGAAAAATAAATAAAACTCATGTAGAACTCCAATGCCTAGAACTAAATGCAGTTAACACTTTGATGTTTTGTCTTCTAGTCTTTTTTCTACTCCTACATCATAAACATGGATGAGTTCACATATATATCAATATATTTATTTTTTCATTTGTTTTCATTGAATAAATATTTGCCTGTCATATTAAAATTTTTTAAACATCACTTGAATGCTATATAACATTGCACTCCATGGATGTGTCATAATTTACTTAGCATTCCTATCTAGTTGGATGTTGACTGTTTCCTGTGCTTTGATGTTATAAACATTACTACACTGAACATTTTAACATATAAAGATGCTTTGTTTATGCATTTCAGATTCCTTCCTTTGGACAGATTTCATTATTAGATAAAGGATCTAAATATTTTTTAGCCTCAGTGCAGAGAGTCAAAATGCTTTTCTAAAACATACCAGCATATACCCAAGCCATTCAATAGCACAAAGGATGGCTTATTAGATCATTTTAGATAGCCTAATAAATGGAAAAATTATATCCTAGGGTAGTTTTACTTTTCAAGTGCTTGATTATTTTTGAGGGTGAACGTTTCTCATGTTCATCACCACTTGTGTCTCCTAGTGTGTTTTATGTATCTTTGTATCTCTAACGTCTATCACACGCCCTGGATCATAGGATAGACTCTACATAGCTTCACCAGAAAGATATGGTTACCCTTTAATAATCACGTACCTGAAATGGCCTGAGAGAAATTGCCTTTGGAATCATTACAAATTAGATTACATCCCATGGAGTTTTACTCTTTGAGTACTGGTGATCCATGAATGATTACAATAATTATAGCTAACACTGAGATTTCTCTATTTATTTCACACTATTCGAAAAACTTTAAGTGCATTATTGCATTCAGTCTTCGCAATGACCCTGTGAGGTAGATAGTATTAGTCTCCCCATTTTTGGATTTGGAAGCTGAGGCAAAGAGACGTTACCTCAACGGAACAAGCATTTGAACTTATGCAGTGTGATTCTAGAATGAGTTTTTACTCAGTGTCTCCAATGTGCCTGGAAACTTGTTATGTATTTCAGAGATACAGAGAGGAGGAAAAACATGGTCCTGGCCTCCCAAAGTTCAATCTGGTCATGCAGGCAAAACCAAAGACAGTGAACGTGGATAATAATAGTGATAGTAATAACCAACATTTATTGAGTGCCAGACACTGTTCTAAGCACTTAATCTTCTGAAAACATTCATGCTATAGACACTACTACTATTTCCATTTTACAGATAAAGAAATTGAAGCAGAGAGGTTATGCCATTTGTTTTTGGTAGTAAGTGTTGGAGCCAGGATTTGAATCTAGACGGATGCCAGAGGCCACCTTCTCAACCACTTTGTAAAGAATGTCCCATGGTTGAATACAAAACGATAGAAGTTGCCACCTACTTAACTGTCAAAGTATTAGACCCAGTGTATTAAGTGAATTCACACGACAGCATGTTCAGATTGAGCTGGTGACCCTACCATCCTTCACTGTGACATCAAAAATAACATGGCTACAGAAAAGGTCTAGACTTTTCACTTCAGACAATGTAGTTTCAAACCTCAGCTCTACCACTCCCTAGAATGTGGGAATAAATATTCTTCTGTTACACAGTAGTTGTAAAGATGATGTAAATTGCTATACAAATGGGCATCTAGCACAATTTCAAGCCTTTTGTAGGAACACAAAAAGTGTGATTTATCTTATGTAGCAGACACTATGGACTGACACCCTTTTATCCTGCCTCGCTCTACTGTAAAAGTGCGAAAACTAAAATACTCAATTTTCCAGCCTTCCAATGATGTGGGCTGGGCAATGAGAAATAGGCAGATGCCTTTAGGAAGCTATCTATCCACAAATAAAAAGTGAATGCCTCACAGGAAAAGACCCTTCTTCTTCATCCTGTCTGGATTGCTGAAATGATTCCAGGCAGAGTAGTAGCCGTTTTGAGAACATGAAGATGAAGTTCACATGCTAAGGATAGTAGGATAGACAGAAAGAGCCTGGGTGCTTACTGGGCTGCTCTTTCACCAACTACCACAGCCCTGGATTGCCTACCTCCATACTTACTTTTATGTAACAAAAATAAACACAAACATTTAGGTCACTATTTGTTGGATTTACTTGCTTGAAGCTGAATATATATTTATCTGATACACTTTCCACACCATCTGCCAGAGCCTCTTGTGTTTCCCCAGACCGCGGAAGACACGTGTCTGAGACTCACACTGTCCATCACCAAACATCCAATGTTTACGCTTTTTGAGTCAAGGGCTCAGTGTTCTCCACAGGTAGGCCTCAGGACATCAGGTTTAGGTGAGAAAGGCTGAATCAAATCAACCCTTTTGTCTATTAGCAGCCAGTTGGAGAGCTGGCTGGTCGTAGAATAGAACAAAAAGTTAGGGTTACTTAGTGAGGTTTCAGTCCCCAGTGAAAACATGAGGCACAGGAACATGAGAGAGTCCTGAATAGCTGAAGGAGAGACGGACAGGACAGGAGTCAAACTCTGGAATTGCTACACACACCTTCTAGGGTTCCAACTAAGATCATGTACAGTGTTATCTGTAAAACAGCTACCATAGTGCCTAGAAATCATAACAGGTGATCCAAAAAATGACTGTAGTTATTATTTTAAAGGCAATTAAGAAATAATAGCCTGAAATTCACTTAACTGCTGTTTATAAAAACTTACTATGGGTCAGGCCCTGGGATTTTAGGAGCAAAGAAGAAAATCATGTTCCTGCCTTCCCCCATTCCTGCTCTCCCATCACCCACCATGGACTGTACAGTAACATGGTGGCAACACAAAATGAACAAACAGACAAATCAATCAATCGCCTAAAACAGTGAGAAAAACTAGGAGGAAAAATAAAGGATTCAGGGACCACAGGGAGGGAGGCATGAGAAGAAGCAGCAGGTTGGGTGGGATATCATCACGGTGAACAATGAGTGAGGCTTTGATCTTCAGAATAAAAAGTGTCTCCCTGTTTTGCTTAGGGGAAGACAAAGGGCCAGAGAATCCACTAGTTTGGTTGACTAACCTAATGTCACATAGTGCCGAGCTCTTCCGAATCTTAGTCCCAATTAGAACACAAATTCTTGCCCTTAAAAATTTTAATGCATACTTATAATATGTATTTTAATGTATAAGAAGATGCCATATATATAAATAACATTAAAATACATATTATATGTATATATATAAAACATATATACACACACACACACATATATATGTATGTTAAAGATCTGAACACTGAATAGCTAGGTATCTCACACGTCCACCTTGATAACTATTGAACTATTGTCTTCAAAGCTCTGCCATAAAATGTGAGGACTTTTAGGAACCCTCAGACACTGAAGAGGGTCTGAGACAATTGGTTGCAAAAGGGACATTAAAAAAAAAACATGCTTTCCATTGTCTGAAATGTTTCTAATTATTTTTATAAAGGGTATGTCTTTTTCCAAGACCTGATGCTCCACAGGGATAACATACTTTGTCTGTTTTATTTTGGGAGGAAAAAAAAAAAATGCGAAGCTGAACTGTGTCTATATATACACACACACACACACACACACACACACACACACACATACACACACACACGCCTATAGATATAGATATTTTGTTCAGACAAAGCTATTTCTCTCCTTTTACTTCAGCCTGTTTCCGTCCAGCGAGATGGCATGGCTATTGGCAAAGTCCATTCTCTTTTAGCCTCCACGGCCCTACCAGACTCACAGCAGTGCTACAAAATATCGACTTGGAAAGTAATTAAGATATAAGTGTTCCAAAGGAGAACACATGGTTATTTAAAGTCATTGGACACGATTCAAAAGGAAAGATCTATGGAATACAAGGGCTGAGAGCCATCACGCTGTTTCTTCCCCCACTTCTCACATTAATAAAAAAGACTAATTATAAATCTCTAGCAAATATGACCTGGTAAAGAGTTTTCAAACAAAAGCCTGCACCAGAAGGCCTATCTGGCAGTTCTGGGGACTTGTTTTCCCTAATAACCATTAAATTTGTTCCTAGTAAACCATTTTACGACAACATTAGAAATATCAGAGTTTACGTTTTCGTTAATAAATTGCTGCCGAATGCTTGCGCTGCATCACATCGCCAAACGATGCCTTCTCCTCGCTCTGTCGCCGCTATGCTTTTTCCCCCCTTAACATTTCATTTCCAATGACACGTCAGTCGTCTTTCACCAACCTCAAAGAAAAGTTGAATGTGGGGCTCACAAAGTTAAGCTGACATTTGCTCCCTTCCAATAAAAAATATTTAGTCCATTAAACATAAATAGCTGTCATTATGATACATGGACTGAGTGCAAACCTCCCGGTTCCCTCTGATGTTTATTACATCCAAACAACTGCAGTGCCTGCATGTTTTCAACTTTAGTGTATTGATTAAACTTTTAAATGGCTGCCATATAACCCAGGGACAGCAGGAAGATTAATTTGCGTCAATGTTCATCTGTAATTCATTAGCCATTTATTCTTTACAACCACATGGGCTATCAAGAAAATGCAGGCCATTTTTCACTCAGCACAGGCTGAGAACAGATTCTGAAATTTGTGCTGCATACAAATAAGTTTCCCGGCCCTGGCCAGTTAAACTGTTTGGCTTTTCAAAAGTTGAAGCTGGGAAATGGCAGCCGGGAAGGAACATTAAAAACCAGAAATGGGGGAAAAAAGCATACATCCCCAGGGTGCTCATGGCTTCACTGAGTTTGTCCACTGTCTTTTCATCTATGGATTGTGGTTTCTTATTTCAGTCGGATTAAAATAACAGAAACTTGTGTCTGAGAAAAGGCCATCGATAAAATGGGTTGCTTTTCCCCTCCCCCCCACCCCAACCCTTTTCCTAGTATTTCCTAAAATTCTGTTTCTGGCAGAAAACTCCAGAGTGGCAGAAGAGGACAGAAGCACACAGCCTGAGAGGAACTTGGAGCTGTACCCTCGGAGACAGTGGCGTGTGAATCAACTCTCCTTGAAACAGTGGAATCTTACCCTGCCTTGAGCTGGGAAGGTGCCCAGCTAAATAGCACTGCATTTCCTGAGGGAAGAGGTAAGCCATCTGGCTTCTCCATGTGCCCTTCTGACCCCCTTGGCAAAACACAGAATGCACATTAAAGGTATAAATGGAACGAGTACACCGGTGAAAGGCCCTTCAACACACCAGGCACTAGGGGAAGGAAGGAAGGAGGGGTCCACGTGTGCTCAGGTTGGGACTGGAGGAGGATAAAGCACGAGAGGGAAATTTTTCTTCATAAGGATGAATAATTAAAGTGGAGAGCTAAGTGCCCTGGCCTCACACTGGCTAATAACTGCGAAAGTGAGCAGCGAAAAATCAATGGTCAGGACGACATCTGGGGAAGAGGGCTGGCAGGTACCCATTTGCAGGACATGCGAAAGGCAACGTGCAGATGCTCAAGGCGACAACTCTTTTCTCTGGTCCAGGGTGTCCACAGAAATCAAAGGCACCAGGCACGCTGGTAACCTTTGGTAACGAAGTCCATGAAACAGCCTACAAAGAAGGGCTTGGGGAGGAGGCTGTAAATTACTCATTTATAATATAACAGCTCAGGCTGCTTACAGCCAAGGATGAAAGGGAGCCCTCCACAAAAGCCTCCGTCTGGAGCCCTCCTCAGCCCAGCCCAGGAGTCGCCGGCACTAAGAATCCACATCATACAACTCCTTTTCAGGCCCTTGGGGAATACGGTGTGTGTGGCAAGGGTGGAGGTGGGGTAGGGTCATCGTGCATCATATAAACACAGCTTGAGGAGTTTTATTTGGCCTGTGGATGTGACATGTGTCAAAAGGAATGCACATGAACTGGAGAAAAATGCACTGGATGGAACCTCAAGGTCATTAGATCCATCCCCTGCTATGTATAGGATCTGTCAACTTTATCAATTTTTTTCACAGTTACAAGTACCCTGGGCTTTGCACCTCACAGGAGCTCAATAAATATTTGCAGAGTGACTGATTAATTCAACCTAAGCACACAGATTCATTCATTCAACCATTCAACGAATACATATGTATGGACTGTCTATCATACCCCTGACACTGTTCTTAACCAAGGATAAAGTGGGGAAGAGGTGTAGCTGCAAACTCTCAGCAATAGGGTACTTCTCTATCACAGATAACTTTTACTTTCATGTGGAGCCAAGGTTCATTCTTGAATCCCAGGGCAGGAGGTTTATAGAGGACCAGAGCCCTGTTTTTTGCCTGATCTTTCTATGGGCAAACACTGAAAGTGATGGTGCTTGAACAGCTATGCCTTGTTAATTGAATAATAGCTAGAATAAATGAGTCTGAAATTCTAAAAAAATTCAAAATACATATTTATTTAGGAAATTTCAATTAACCTTGATTCCAAGGATAAGCATAACCTCTCTAGGTGAGCTTAGGGTAAGTATTTGGTTTTGGAGATGATATGCCACGAATTTGCTGCTCACCAAATGCATCTATCACTATTGACCCTGAGTTTGAGGAACAGAAAGACATTTTGTGAAGGTTGCACTCAATTAGGGAGCAAACACCAAAGACAACTACATCTGCTACATTTTTTTTTTTAGGATATTGCAGGTCCCAAAGAATAAACAAAAATCATTGTCTCTACTCTCACTGAGGACCTTACAATCTCTTTGGGGAGACAAAAATTAAATCGTGAAAGTTAACTAATACACACAACAGAGAATTAGGGACAAAGGTGTTTAACATGCTTTTTTTTTCTCTCTCTCTCTTAAATCATCAATAGAAAAATATTTATGCCCAGTGAAATCAAAGCTGCTGGGATACCAGAACTCTCACACGTGAAACTGATGGCTGAAAGTTATCCAATAACATATATTGACACCCTGAAAATACTCTTACGATTTCTCCCTTTGATTCCAATTCTTGATAACTATTTTAAGGAAATCATTCCCCAAAGAGAGGAAAACTACACAACTAAGATTTTACTGCAGAGTTTTCTGTTATAAGGAACACAGAGTAAAGCAAAGATTAAGTAAATAATAGTACATTGACTCTATAGAATATTGGGTGGCTACTAAAATGGTAATAATGAATACTATGAAGCAACAGAGAAAAGCTTGATACTCTGCTAAAATCACCTACAAAACTACAAGTTCACCAGGGTTACAACTATGTATTCGTATTAAAAATACTGTCAGGGAATTTATACAAGAGAGAGGGAGTTAGAGCTATATAAAATATGTGTTCCCTCTTTATCAAATGTTCTGTGAGTTTGCTTTACTGTTTTTATAATTCGAAAAAGTTCTAAAATGTTTAGAGTGTATAGAACAGATTATAAATGCTACGAGTGAATTATAAAAGCTTCATGCTGAAGGAGCTAAAGTTTAGCCCTAAAAATTCTTTAAAGAAACAATTCTTAATACACAGAAAAGAAGGGAAAAAGTATCCCCAGTGAAGGCCGAGAATTTGAAATGTGCATGGCCTAAAGCAGGAATAATGAAGAGATTTGTCTGGCTAGAGTAGATGAGATGCTTTGGAGAAATAGTGTTAGATAAATAATACTGGGTAATTTTTTTTAAACTTTGGTTATGTCAGAGCATAACTATTTCCCTTCTACCTTCTCCTTTTCAAACTAATAGATGTATTTCTTACTTTACAATCCTACCTGAGCTCTAACCAAGTTTATGGGACAAATGAAATTAAAAATAATATATCAAAAGGATTGGTTATGTTTCTAGCTTTCAACCTCAGGAAGTGAATTTTGATTTAGTTAATAAATTAAAAAAGGGTAGTTGAGATCATTTTGAAAATGAAGAGCAGGCATAGTGTTTGTAATTTTTCACAAAGTGTCCAATAAAAATGGAGGAAAAAAGATAAAGAAGAAGAATGGGGTGGGTGATGAAAATTATCATTGCCTCATAAATAACAGTGCTACAATAATTAAACATGGAACTTGTAAAAAAATGAAAGGGAGATTAATGGTACAAAAAAAGGAAGCAAAAAAAGAAGATTCCATTATAAAGGAACTTAGACCATCATAAAGTTGATATTTTAGTGAGAAAATGAAGACCTGTTTAATAAATGTTAAAGGGACAAAATAAATCTGCAATCCTAACCAGATAGTCAAATGTACAAAAAATATCCGTATAATAATAACAAAAAATGTTTGGAGAAGCTCCAGTCTCCAGGGATGTGCATAAAGTCAGAGGCAGAAATAATACAGGAAAATATTGTCAGATCTGGTCTTGTAAAAAGTTGTCTCTACATGGTAAAACATCATAAAAAAAAGAAAAACCCAAATTGCAAACAAAAAGATGTCTTAGATTTATCATCTAAGAAAGGCAAAAGGTTACTATCCCTAATGCAGTAAATATTTCTTACAAATTAAGATGAAAATTATTAACATCTCCTTAGGGAAATGAGTAAACAATACAAACAACTGTTTACAACATAAAAATAAAAATACCCAATAAACTGACTGAGCATGTTCAGACTCTAGTTCAGCATGTTCATACTCTGAAATATAGTCTGGGTTAGGAGGACAATTTACTTTTTACTGAATAAACTCTTGATTTTTAAAAGAGTTTATTTTTAAACTGTTGACCATTAAGAACAAAATATGCTTTACTTGTTTTCTTCTGTCTTTGGTTGTTTTTTGTAGCCACTCATTATTTAGTTAAGAAGTTCCCTTCAATTCCTCAAGTTCCATGAGATTTTTTATTATAAATGGATGCATGCTACTAGTTTTCTATAAACATTTTAAATTATCATAACATTTTATTATCATTAGGAGTTTTAATCTCTATTATTTTTATGAGCATGAGTTATAACTGATGTTTTAAAAATATCCAAACTTATGAGGTTTTTCTAGTTAACTTATTAATGTACAAATACTAAAAATGGTAGTCCAACATGCGAGTGATACCTAGTTTTTTTAATTTGTTAAAATTTGCTTTTATAGCTTAGGATGTGGTCAATTTTTAAAATGTTCTCTATATGCTTGAAAAGAATGTCTATTCTCTGTGCACAGTTCTTCATATGTCCATTAAAATCAGCTTGTTTATTGTAAATAGTGCTGCAATGAACATTGGGGTGCATGTATCTTTTCTAAATCGTTTCTCCAGATTGCTGGATCATATGGTAACTCTATTTTTAGTTTTTTAAGGAACCTCCATACTGTTCTCCATAGTGGCTGCACCAATTTACATTCCCACCAATAGTGCAGGAGGGTTCCCTTCTCTCCACACCCTCTCCAGCATTTGTTATTTGTAGGCTTTTTTATGATGGCCATTCTGACTGGTGTGAGGTAATACCTCATTGTAGTTTTAGTTTGCATTTCTCTAATAATTAGTGATGTGGAGCATTTCTTCTTTTTTCTTTTAAATACTTATTTATTTATTTGGCTGCACCAGGTCTTCACTGCGGTACTTGGGATCTTTTTTCTCATTTTTTTTTTTTTTTTTTTAGTTGTGGCATGTGGGAGCTCATTCCATGACCAGGGACCAAACCCGGGTCCCCTGCATTGGGAGCACAGAGTCTTAACTATTGGACTACCAGGGAAGTCCCATGGAGCATTTTTTCATGTGCCTGTTGGCCATCTGTATGTCTTCTTTGGAGATATGTCTATTTAGGCCTTCTGTCCATTATATTTACAACAGCAAAGACATGTAAGCAACCTAAGTGTCCATCAACAGAAGAATGGATAAAAAAGAT
>RJWK010052699.1:0-15570 GCA_004363435.1 Platanista minor | reverse complement strand
TTTGTGTGTATATATACATATATACACATATACATATGATAAATTACATATAAAAATGTGTAAACTAAAATATATTGTTTTAAAAATTATATTATATGTAACATATTACATGTAATATATTATATTTGTATCCTTATACATATGCATACACACACACGATTCTGAGATGCTGTTCAATTTGTGCTTGAAACTTCCTCCTCTCTGTAGAAATCCCAGTCCCCTTACTGCTTCCCTTACGGCAGCTTCCCCCGTAACCGTAGATCTCATGTTCCCCTGCTCTGCCAGCGGCTCTCTGTTGTCTGGATCAGTTAATCTTTGCGAAATGCTTTGAAGGGCACAGCCTACCCTAACATTCTAACCTCGTCATGCCTGGTTTTTTTTTTTTAGATTTAAAAATCGGGTATTATTTATTTATTTATTTATTTATTTATTTATTTTTATAGCAAAGAGAATAGTACAATTTTATTTATTTTTATTTTTTTTACATCTTTATTGGAGTATAATTGCTTTACAATGGTGTTAGTTTCTGCTTTACAGGGAGGCGCTCTGCTCCCAGGGCAACTTCACCCGTGGAGCCGCTCAGTAGAATCTCAAAGCCAAAAGACCTCCTGGTTGGGGGATGGAGGAAGCAGGAGGCTCTATGCTTTTGTTTCCCTAAAATTCCTTTAGCAGCCAGCAGCACAAGTGACCACAGCAGGGTAGACTTCTGTTTCGGCTGAGGAAGCAGGGAGCCAGCCAAAGACCAGGAAAAGACCCATGCTTCTGGGTTAAAGATAAACCGAAAAGGTATTTTAAAAGCTAGTTGATGGTCCAGTG
Organism: Platanista minor; assembly: GCA_004363435.1. Taxonomy (NCBI): domain Eukaryota; kingdom Metazoa; phylum Chordata; class Mammalia; order Artiodactyla; family Platanistidae; genus Platanista; species Platanista minor. The sequence goes on along the minus strand of RJWK010052699.1, from coordinate 14,754 downwards.
GGAACAATAGATAAGTTAAAGGTCTGAGGATTAAGCCAATTTCATCTCTGAGTAATTTTTTTTTTAAGAAACTACAGATGACATAAAAATTGGCAACAACTGTTCACCTGAAAAGAGATTTTTCAAGAAATCTTGACCTTTCCCTTGAAATACAGTCATAATGGGCAGAGGGAGCTTATCTTTCACTATAGCCCATAGTTTACTCATTTGAGGTGACCTCCTTACTTGTCAGTTACAGATGGGTCAATTACAAAAGATTGTGTATAAGTACTAATTAGTCTAAGTAGTAAGCACTTAGATGTGTGGACCATCAGACTCCACATCTCCTTTCAGTTTGTGAGAAATGCAGAATCTCAGGCCCCACCCAAACCTGCTAAATTAGAATCTATATTTTAACCAGATCCCCAGTCGATCTCTATTTATGTTAAAGTTTGAGAAGCAGTGGGTCTAAGGCCCTGACATCCCATTAGTGACTCTTCTGGAAGGTAGAGTCCACATACAAAAGTATGATACTGTATTAGGGATTGTTTTCTTGTGGTACCTGGTGTTGAGTAGTTGATTAACAAACAGGTGTGTTTTGATGACTGATAGGTCTAGCTTCTTCCTGCTTCTTAGTCTATGCATTTCTAGTTTATTATTTATCTAACTACACTATTTTTATGCTGTGCTATATTGGGTCAGTTACTTGACCCTCTGTGACTCAGTTTTGTCTTCTGTAAAATGGGATTTTAGTTAGTGTTTATCTCATAACACTCTTGCAAGCTTTAAATGAATTAATAAATGTGAAACACTCGTATTGTCATACTGTGCCTGGCGTATTTCAAGAGCCCAATAAATGTCAGGTAAAAATACAACACAGCAGGGCCTCCACAAATACTTATGTCATTAAACTCTTGCCAGGTGAGGGTGAGAATTGCTATGATATTTTCCTTGAATGTATCATCTGGTTTGCATTTGTATACTACCTTCTCTACCGATCTTTGGTTTTCTTGAAGGAAGAGTGAAAAACAACTACTGTCTTCCCATAACATCATCTAACACAGTGCTTAGCATACAGTGAATTCTTAGTCAGTATTGTGGAATTATCTATGTTTATGTGCACAACCATTCTGATAGTTAAAATTGATTTGACTTGCTTGATATTTTTCCACTGCTGCAATGAATAAGTTGGCTGTAGTCATACATTCGTTCATTTTCTCATTTGCAAAGTTTTGCACACCTACTATGTTCCAGATTCTGTCCTAGGTGCTGAAGATGCAGCAGAAACAAATCTTTTGAAAATCCCTTAAGAAGTTTTGCTCTAAAGAGAAGCAGAGAAATTAGGTGGTCATGGAGGGAGACTGTGGGGTAGGGTGTCAAGAGAAGGTTAAAAAGATGGAGGACATTACAGAATGTTTGCAAATTCATGGACATCCAGACAAGGTGCTAAGAGAGGTGGAGAGGGCTCACTCCCTGAGATAACAAGAGAATATGGGATCTAATGCTGAAGTGTTGTGGTTTGTCTTGATTGGCAGCAATGGCAGCTTATCCATCGAGAAAGGAGAGAAGGCAGAATATATGGATGGGCACAGATGCCAGCAGCTGGGTAAACGTGATGGTGGGAGAATGGGGAGTTTCTCTTCTGAGTGTTATTTTTTAAAAATTGAAATAAGAAGCAAAGTAGGTATCTGCTTAGGGAGATGAATAAGGGAGAGAGCTGAAAGATTTTGGGGAGAGAAGGTGGGAGACAGTCACCAAGGAGACTGGGAGAGGAAATGAGGTCTGAATGCCTGCCTGGCAGCAGTAAGATCCATCTGGGGTTTGTGGTCATGACTGTAAAGTGGGACCAGGTAGCATATTAGAGGGCTTTTTTCTTTGGTCTCTTAGCTACCCAGATGCAGGTGCAGGTGTGGAATAGGCCAGGAGTTGTACCACATGAGGCTGAACTTGTGGTTTGGTACCATGCGCACACAGCTACTGGAAAGACTAGATGTGCCAGCTGCTTAGGAAACTCACAAAACAAGTTCACTGGATACGATTTATTTACATTATGGGAAATGATTTACTCTCAGAGAATATGCCTTTTCCTTGGTATTACCTGTTCATATTACATTTCTACATTTCTATTTTCAAAGACATTTCTCTCTGAGGAAGTAACATATATTCACATATTCCTTTGCCCATGTAATTTTCAACTCTGCTTAGACCATTTCGACCCTGCTTAGAGCATTTTCCTGTTCCTTAAAGCATGGGGACCTTATCTAGTGCCTATGCTCTACAATGGGCAGCTCCCACAACTGGAAATCTTTTTATTCTGCTGACTCAGGAGTTTGTTGAAAAGCCTGAAAGGGTTAAAGCAGCTATTTCTGGGGCTTATGGCATCTCCTCTATGTCAGGATATTGCTTATTTTATATTCAGAATCAAAACCTTTTGTTTCTCCCACAAGACTGAGGAAGTCCTTAGAGACAGATTTGTGTCACCCAAATTTCCTTTCTGGTCCCTTCCTCCACAGTATCAACTTACATTATTACCCAACTTGCCTGCCTGTCCTTTACCTGGAGCAGCAATGTTCAAAAGAGATCTTAAAAGCTTAGGGGGCTTCCCTGGTGGCGCAGTGGTTGAGAGTCCGCCTGCCGATACAGGGGACGTGGGTTCGTGCCCCGGTCCGGGAAGATCCCACATGCCGTGGAGCGGCTGGGCCCGTGAGCCGTGGCCGCTGAGCCTGCGCGTCCGGAGCCTGTGCTCCGCAATGGGAGAGGCCACAACAGTGAGAGGCCTGCGTACTGAAAAAAAAAAAAAAAAAAAAGCTTAGGGCCCCAACAGGGAGGAAATGAATAAAGTTTATTCTCTTGAAAATCTTTTGCAACCTCCTGTGGCAAGTGCAAGTATTGCTCTGTGCATTTTCAATTCTCCCCGGTGGCTGGGCCACTCTTGGGCAATGGGAAGCTGACTGTGTCCCTGGTCACTAAATGGTCCTTGATACGGAGGTTGCGTTGTGCTCTCCAACGTCACTAAATGGTCCTTGACACGGGGGTTATGTCATGTTCACCAACGTACGCGTTGTTGGCTGTGTATTTCTTACCACCCACAGGTGCAGGGAGTACCCAGGGGGCTTCCCCACAGCTCTGTATCATGCACATCTTTGGCTTGATCACATTCTGTACCCTCTTTCCACGTCCCCTCCCTCAAGTCTTCCCTGATAATGCCAGGGTAGGGACATTCTGTTCTGAGCTCATTAGTCAAGAATGTTACCATACTGTCCTGAAGAGGGTTTTCTCTGGTGTGGGCTCTCCCAGAGCTGTGCAGAGAATCTGAAAAATCAGGCTGCCTTTATACTGAGTTCAACTCAGGATTGCATTTCCTCACCTCTGTCACCCCTACTTGATAGATGATCTCTTACGACTCTGGTGAATTCGCAGAAATGCCCAAATTAATAGCTATCTGGCATTTGGAAGAGTTTGATGGCTCTCTGGGATAGTTTTCCTTGAAGTCATTCCTCCAATTGGTTTAGGGTTTGGCTTCATGTTTCCAGGGAGAGTGGCTCTTCTAAAGCACTAAGTCAGAGGAAGGTAACGTTTCTGCTTACCTGCAGCCTCTTGTGGAAATCTCTGGCAACACTAAAGGGTCAGGTATCTGATTCACAAATATTTATCAAGTGCCTACAGTGTGCCAGGCACTGTACTTTAACCAAGTGATTCTCAAATTTTTCTGCATTTCAGAATGCCCTGGGGAACTTAAAAATAATCCTGAGGCCCATGTTACAGCCCATACCAAATTAATCTCCGGGGAAGAGAGACCCAGGCATTATCAGTTTTAAAATTCCCCAGCAGATGCCAATGTGCAGTCAAGGTTGGAACCAGTGTTTTTGACAGTGTTCTTCAACGTTGATGAGAAAAATGAGTCCCCTGATTGTTAAAAATGCAGATTTTGATTCAGTGAGTCTGGGGTGGGGTCTGGGATTCTGCATTTTCCTAAAGTTCCCAGGGAATGTCAACACTGCTTGTCTGCAGACCGCACTTGGAGCAGCAGGCAGTAACGTTCCTTTAGCCCCTGATGTGTCAAACTTTCCTGCCCCTGGGCCTTTGCACAGGCTCTTTCTTTTTCCTTGGAATCAGCTCCCTGGAAATTCCCAGCAAAGATGGCTTCTCATCCTTTAGTCCTTCAAGTTTTCCCTGACCACCTAATACAGAGTAATCTCTACCCTCTTTCTCTATAATTCTTTAGCACTATATTCTGTCTGTTTACTTCTTAGAATTATCACAATTAATACTTATTTATTTGTGTCCTTGTTTTCACAATGGTCCCTCCCAGTGGTGTAAGTGCCGAGAAGCCAGGAACAATGTCTATCTTGTTCCACATAAATTATATTCATCGTGTAGCACAGTGTCTAACACAGAGAAGGGAGCTGATAGATACTTGTTGAATGAATGACAACAGGGAAGCCCGGCCAGTTTGATCACTTTTTCTGCTTCAGTTGAGACAAGAAGCAGAAGTGAGAATTGCCCAGAGTTTTCCACGAGCAAGAAGAATGTATCTTTGAGCATATGTCTTACCTGGCTCTTTTTCTAAAATGTATTTTGACTGAAGAAGTAGGGTTTCACTCAAGAAATTCAGACTCCTTCCTAAAAACAGAGCTTGAGGAAGAACACTAGGAAAATCTACTGCATTGCCTAGGGAAGTCACCTCATTCCTATGAAAGGCTGAGTCATCAATTTGCCAGTATTATCTTTTCAGGTCATTGCAGCTCACTGAGTTAGCACCCAAGGTAAATAATCAACAGAGAAATGCCATAAATGTCTCAGAAATTGAGGTGACCTTGGAACTAGTTCATTACTAACCTGACACCATATCAGAGGCCTTAGCTCGCTAAGGGCAGCAGCATCTTGTCTGTTGCCAAATCTGAGACTTAGACAGCAAGCACACCAAGGATTCTGTTGAAGTCTTTGCTTTAAGTTTAATTCGTGGAAACACAGAAAGGCATATTGATTTCTTATGGGTGGTGCAGAGGTCAGAGATAATACCAAGGAAGGCTGTGTGTGCACCAGATAAAGGGCCCTGGAGAGCCCGACTAAAACGATTTGGTGGGATTAAGAGAAGAGATACAAAACTTATCCAGCCCAAGGCCAAGAATGGGAGGAGAGGGATATTATTTTCTCCGTTATTCTTGAGAAAACTAAGGCAAAGAGGGACTAATTGGTTGGCTAAAGTCACTGAGCATCCTTGGGTTGGGAAGGTGGCCTAGAGGAATAAGACCAGAACATCTCTGTTCCCATCAGAGGCCTCAATCTACTCAGCGACATAGTTTCCCTCTTCCTAAATTCACTACGAGGGATTTATGTATTATGTTTTCTTTAATTTTTCTAAATGGGATGTGACAGAATCAGCAGCCTGTTTCAGGCATATATATTCTGAGGGTAATGAATTTTTGTGTTTGTCCTAAGTGCTTATTTAGTTTTTCATTTTGAAGAATCAGCAGTTACCACTGCCCTTCTCAGTGCTGAGAATGCCAACGAGCTGTGTTGCTGGGGAGTGTTAGTTAGTGATGCCACCTTTTCCATATTTCAGAACAATAAACAGGGAGATGGCCAGAAGGCATTGAGGTAGTTTAGGGACAGCACACAGACCATCTATGAATTTGGTGACATTGCTTGAATCAGTACCACGGTATTATTTAATCTGATCCACATGTGGAAAAGGAAACTTTTGGTAAGATTGTCCATCTCTCACATTTCCGAGGTCTGGAAGTTTCTATACTGCCTGGAGCTGAGATATTCTGTGTGATTAAAGTGTCTAGAAATCTGTACATCAAAACTACGAATAGGTAAGAGTAGAAGTGTGCCACGGGAAGTTTCTCTATGTGTCCTTCAGCCATTTGGTTCTGAATCCTAGGAGAAGGAAATGGCATTCATTCCACTGTGGGCTCCAGGATAGTCTTTGAAGAACAGGAGTTCGATCAGGATACAATGATACAAATGAACAGAACAGAAACAGACTCACAGACATAGAAAACAAACTTACGGTTACCAAGAGGGAAAGGTGGGGGGGAGGGATAAATTAGGAATTTGGGAGTAACATATACATGCTACTATATATAGATACACAACAAGGACCTGCTCTATAGCGCAGGGAGCTATACTCAGTATTTTGTAATAACCTATATGGGAAAAGAATCTGCCCAATGGAGCCGTCCATGCATGATCTTTGCAGCAATTGTACCACTTGTTCAGTTCTAGGCTTGGCTCTAAGAGCTTCAGTTGCATTTAATCTTGCTAGTCTTCTAATAGTTTTAGCTCTTACATTTAGGTCTTTGATCCATTTTCAGTTAATTTTTGTATATGATGTAAGGTAAGGGTCCAACTTCATTCTTTTGCATGCGGACATCCAGTTTTCCCAACACCAGTTATTGAGGAGACTATCCTTTCCCCATTGAAGAGTCTTGGCACCCTTGTCAAAAATCATTTGACCCTATATTCTAAGGTTTATTTCTAGGTTTTCTATTCAATTTCATTTCTCTAAATGTCTGTCTTTATGCCACTACCACACTGTTTTGATTCCTATAGCTTTATAGGAAGTTTTGAAATCAGAGAGTATAAGATCTCCAACTTCGTTCTTTTTTCAAGATTGTTCTGGTTATTTGGGGGGTTCTTTGAGAGTCTATATGAATTTTAGGGTACATTTTTCTATTTCTGCAAAATAAAAAAGTCACTGGGAGTTTGATAGGAATTACACTGAGTCTGTAGGTTACTTTGGGTAGTGTTGCTATTGTAACGATATTGTTTTCCAAGCCATGACCACAGGATGTCTTTAATTTATTGTTGACTTTAATTTCTTTCAGCAGTGTTTCATAGGTTTCAGTGTACAAGTCTTTGCCTCCTTGATTGAATTTATTCCTGTTATTTTATTCTTTTTGATGCTATTGGAAATGGAATCGTTTTCTAATCTTGCTATTGCTATGTCATTTTACAGATGAGGACACTGAGGCACAGAGATGCTAAGTAACTTGGCCCATTAGTAGTAGTAGTAGCAGTAGCAGTCGTAGTAACAGTAGTAGCAGTAGTAGTAGTAGTAGTTTGATGCTATCACCAAACTGTGAAGTCAGGATTTGAATTCAGGCAGCATGACTCCAGAGCTGTGTTCTTGAATGCCCCACTGCATTGTCGCTGCAGGAAGTGGACTGCAGGACACTCAAGGGCCTTCAGGATGGTGAAGAATTCTAGCTGCTTTACAGTGGAAAATCAGGTTTTCTGTGGCTTCTGACCACCCCTCCCTGTCCTTCCTTCACCCTTCCGAATGACTTCTTTCCAACGGTTCATTATGAAAGGGAGACAAATTGTCAACAACAGACTTTCAGCTTTCAAACTTCAGAAGCTTGATGAAGATTTATAGCCCATTCTCTTTAGAGTGACCCTTTTCCTTTCTTTCGTAACTGGACTGTGAATCACTCTTATCGACTTTTGTGTATTTTTTAAATTAAATTTTTTTTTTTTTTTTACATTTTACTCCAATTTGCCAGAGTAATTTAAATAAATGATTAGAAACCGGTTTGTACACACAGCAATAAACTTTTTAAAACTGAACTTTGTAGTGGTGACTTTTGCATTTTCCTTATTATGGATATGTCTGGACTGTACAAGTATCCCTTTGTATAACCAACCTCAGTAAACCCACGGGCCAAACGGAGACTTCATTTATATCTGGCATGGTAGCATTAACCTACTTCAGGTGTCCAACAGGTATTAGTATGATAATCTCTCTCATGAGCCCGGGTATCAGAGACTTGAAAATGCATGTGGAAATACCCTAATGTTTCACCTGTTTTATTAGGGCAGGGTTCGAATAACTCAATGGGGAAATCCCCAAATGAGAGTACTGAAAAAAATGTTTGTTCTGTTACACTCTCTATGCAATCAAATGACGAGATGATGGAGGAAGAAGGGAATGGTTCTGCATTCCTTTCTCTCTCTCCATCTATCCAATTAACCCCCAATTCTACTCATTCTTATTCCTAAATATCCCTCAAGTTCATTCACTCTCTGTATCCTCTGCTACTATCTCCATTCGAGCTACTGTTATCATTTGCCTAAATGACTACTGCAGTCTGCTGACTGGACCCCATCTACCAGTCTCCCCCTAGGGCAATCCTCCTGAAAAAAAAAAATCTCATCAATGGATCTTCTCACCTGAAAACACTTGATTTTGAATCATATCACTTCCCTTTTCTCTCCCCCGTCTCCATCCTATTTCTTTTTTCTATTCCTCTAGCTAGACTTACTTTTAGGACATGGTATATTCTCTCTGCAGCACTAGCCTTCTTTTTCTTGTATGCCAGTCAAGGTCCACTCAGGAAAATGAAAACCACTGTAGTTTCAGACAGAAAGAAATTTAATACAGGGAATTGGTCACAGAGATGATGGAAGAACTGAAGAAGCAAGCAGAGGAGGTGACACAACTCAGAGATTGCCAAGAACAATAAATAATTACCATCTTTATGACTGGAGGGATCAAACGAGGAGATGGTGTTCTTTGATCCCAGAAACCAGGTAGATGTTAAAATATGAGCAGGAGCTGAGAGAGAGGAGATATGTTGTGAGACCTGGAGCCATGGAGGAGATGCTGCTCTTGCTTGGTACCATACTGAGAGAAAAAGGCGGCAGGGTCAAATCCCAATCTTTTTTCCTTCCCTCACCATCTGGTCTCCCACACTGCTTCTCATTGGTGAATTTACATTGAAGCCACAGGAGAAGAGGCCTGGGAGATATGAATCCCTCTGACACACAGCAAGGCAGAGAAGGACAGGGAAGTAATCTGTATATTCAACTAATTCCCTTTTTTCAGGATTCACCTTAAATATCATTTCTTCTGCAATACTGTTCCTGATACCCAACTATGGCCCTTTCATTAAATGTATCACTTTTTATTATAGGTGCTCACTTAATTAGTGTTTTCTGAGCTAATCTGTAAGGTCTCTCAGAACATCCATGGTCCCAATAGCATAGTGGTATTAATAATAAATATTTGTTGAATGACAAAATGATCTTCATAATTCCCCCCACAGAAGTTGTACCAGTTTACACTCACCAAAGCAGTAAAAGTGCTTATTTCTTGACATCTTCACCAGCTTCTGTGTAAGTAAACTAGTTGACCCTTGTAAACGTGGATGAAAATGGATGTCAATGAAGTTTATGTCTGCATTCTTTTTATTACAAGTGACGATGAGCATCTTTTCATATGTTTAAGAATCTGCAGTGACTGATTATATCTTTTTTGTACATTTGTCCATGTAGCTGTTAGTCTTTGTCATACTGATTTATGGGAATTTTTAATAACATATCAGGAGACTCAGCCTTTTGCTTCATATAAGTTATAGATATACTTTTCTTAATTTAGTGCATTTTGAGACTTAGCTTATCATCATTTTACCAGGTAAAAATTTTCAAATTTATCAATATTTTCTTTTATGGTTTCTAATTTAATATGGATTTTGATTACTCTGGGGATTATATATTTTAAATCTCCTGTTTTCTTTCAGTATTATATAGTTTTATTTTTCTTTTATTTTTATGTTTAAATCTGTGATCAGCCTGGAACTTATTTTGATATAAGGTAAAAGGTATGGATAAAACTTTACTTTTTTTCCCAAATATCTCTAGTTGTTCCAACAACATTACTTAATAATCTGTATTTTTTTCTCATGAATTTAAAATGCTAATTTTGTCACATACTACAGGTAGATATCTCTTTGGGCTTATTTCTAGAATTTCTATTATGTTCTACTGATTTGTCTATTGATGCAGCAGTTCCATAATGATTTAATAACTATAACATTGAATTTTGATTGCAGCATTCAGATGTTCTGGTTTAATTCCTACTGAAATGTATGACAAATAATGAATCAGAAATAGTGGCAGTGACAAAGTTTATCATTAGTGATTCCAGACTAAATCATGAAGATATATATAAAGTTAAATGAGTAAGATTTCTGCTTTCAGCCTGGATATAGGCTAATGCTTTCACTGCAACAAAAATCTGGATAAATTACAAAAACATTATATTTTTAAAGATACAAGGGAACTGTGGAGGTTAGGAGGATTAGATGAACTAACTTCCAGTAAGGGGAAAATGTTTCCGATGGACACTAAAGATATCTAGACTTTTTTTTTTTTTTTTAACCTTAGGGGCATTTGCTAATTATGGGCATAAGTTAAGAACTGGACTTCCCTAGGCAAAGAGGCTCTATTGGGGGAAAGAAAATCAGCAAAACTGCAGCAGTCATGAGGAGCTGATGTGAAAGGATGGAAACTCACAGGGACATAAATGCACCACTGGATTTCCCCATGGGACACTTCCTGGGTTCTGTGTGGAAGACTGGCCAACTAAGATGGAAGATTCTTAAAGGCAGAATAATAGTCTCACAGTCTTGTGCTCGGGAAGCAAAGAACTGCTGGAATAGCCAATGACCTCACTACACAGCCACTGGGCCCCTTGAGATATCTGCCATATTTTGAAGACACATGTGGTATGAGGCTGGAATCTATGCAAGGCAGATTGGGATCTCTTAATCTTTCAGTACTGAGGAGATAGATTCTTCAGGCTTTTAGTCAAAAGGTCAGAGGTCCATGTCCTAGGAGCAGAGGTAAACCAGAGAGGAGATGATTCTCACTAAACTGCAACCCAGCAGTGACCCAGCTCATTTTCTGACTGAACTGAATTGATCAGAGCCTCACGTTCTCTGCCCAGCAGAGGAAAGGGGTAACACTCTCTGTTACAAGACAGCATCTTCTAGAGTGGCTAGAGTTATTTTGTATATAGTATCGGGAAAAATTTTTTTAAATTACCAATCATGCAAAGAAATATATAATATTGACTGATAAACAACAACAGAAAAATAATACAATAGATGCAGACCCACGGATGATCAATATATTGGAGTTATCAGACAAGGGCTTTAATAAAACTATGATTACTTTGCTAAAGAAAAGAGAACAGGAAGGACAACATCAATGAAAGTATGGATAATTTTAATAGATAAATCAAATCTACAAAAAGGAATTAGGTGGATATTTTAGAACCAAAAATCTCTACAAATTCTAAACAGGATAAACACAAAGAGAACCCTTGACTAGGAAAGTTATAGTCAAATTGCTTAAAATCAAAATCTTAAAAGCAGCCAGAGGAAAAACAAGCCTATTACCTTTATAGAAACAATAGTAACACTGAGAGCTATGTCTCAACAGAAGTTATGAAAGTCAGAAAGCAATTGAGTAATATTTTTTCAAGTGTTGAAAGAAAACAATAGCCAATTTATATCCAGTAAAAACATAGAATTTATACCTAGAAAAGAACTTTCTTCAAAAGTGAAGGTGAAATACATATGTTTTCAGACAAAGAGACAATTAGTGAAAAACAGGCTGCACCAAAGGAAAAACTAAAGAACATTAAGCCCAATCCTTCAGACCTAAAAAAAGTGATTCCAGATGGAAACATGGAAAAGTTGGAGGAAATAAAGAATAATATAGTAAGAAAATATGTGGAAATGTAAACAAGTGCTGACTGTACAAAACAAATAATTTTAATGTCTGGTGGAGTGTAAATTACATGCAGAACTAAAAATGCATGACAGTAGTAATGCAACAGTGCCCATGAGTAAATGGAATATAAAGGTTTCTAGCAATATCGGCAAAGTGGTAAATGGAATCATTTATATTAGTACTGTAACAAGTCAAGGATGCCTATTATAATCACTAAAAGAACAGTAATTTAAAACTAACAAGTTAATAGAAGAAAAAATTGAATAATGAAAAACTGATTATCTCAAAAGAACGTAAGAAAAGAAGAAAAAAAGGAGAAACATAAAAAGGCCAAATGGAAAATGAATTAAAATGTAGTCAATATAAACTCAAACCTATCCATAATTAAGTAAAATGTAAATGAACTAAATACTCCCAGTAAAAGAATAATACAGTTAGATTCAATAAACAAAACAAAACAAAAATATACAATGTTTACAAAAACATAAAGTTTAGAAATAAAAGGACAGAAAAAGATAGACTATGCAAACATCAATCATAAGAAACCTGGTAATTTTATACTAGTATCAGACAAAATATATTTTAAGACAAGAAACATTACTAAAGATATAAGGACATTTCACCATAATAGAGTGGTAAGTCTAGCAGGAAGAAATCACAACCCTGAGTATACATGTGTATGAAAAACATACTCCAAAATACATAAAGCAAAAATGGACAAAATTAAAAGGTGAAATAGATGAATCCAAAATTATAGTGGAGATACTAAGGCCCTTTCTCAATATCCAATAGTAAAAGCAAATTAAAAAAATCAGTAATGATATAGATTGTGTGAATAACAACATTAACTAAATGGATTTAGTTGATGATAGAGAATATTGCATCCAAAAGTGATAAAATTAACCTTTTTTAAGGGCACATAGAATATTTTCTAAAACTGACCATGTGTTAGGTCATAACGAAAGCATCAACAAATTTCAAAGACTGAAATTATTGAGAGTGTGTCCTTCACGATAATGCAATTAAACTAGAGATCAATAACAAAAGGATAAACAGAAAAGTTCAATGGCATGGAAAATAAACATATACTTCTAAATGATCCATGGGTCTATAAACAAGAGAATGGATAAAGAAGCTGTAATGTGTTCATGTAATAAACCAGTACTCAGCAATAAAAATGAATTACTGATACATCTAACAACATGGATGAATTTCACAAACATATTAGGCAAAAGATGTGAAAGCAAGAGAAGGAACACTTACACTTTTCATGAGGTGGCATAGCATTGGTTTCAAAACCTGACCAGAACATTACAAGAAAGGAATGTTACAGATCAATTTCTCTCATGAACGTATATGCTATGTTCCTTTACAAAATTTTAGCGAAACAAATCCAGTGATATTGTAAAGGATAATAAATACACCATACCAAGTTGGATTTTCACCATATTAGCACTGAGATAATCAATGATTATCATGATAGGTACCAGGAAAATATCTCACAAAAGCTCTAAGCAAACGGTAAATAAAAAAGAGCCTCCTTAGTGATAAAGAATGTCTACAGAAAAAACTTACAGCAGACATTATACCAAATGTTGGAATATTAAACATTTTCCCCTTGAGATGAGGAATAAAATAACAATGTTTTTGTAAGCACATATAAAGTTGTAATATGGTGCTTGAGACAAGATAAGCACTCAATAGATACTAGATATTTAGCAATTTTTACAACTCTCTGCTTAGTGTCTTTCAGCTAACTCTGTACTATATCCCTTTTCATTACTATTTTTACTTATTTATGACATTTTATCTATTTGATTTGTGTTTAACTAGATTTTGGTTTTGTTTGTACCTTATTTACAAACTTTCATTACATTTTTACCTCTACTACTTAGTTTTCTCCCTTTAATTTTTAAATTTATTTTTGACCTTTGTTAGATTGATGCTTTTACAGTTAATTGTTTCAACAAGGACCATTTTAACTACCTCCCCGCAGGTTTCAACAAGGACCATTTTAACTACCTCCCCGCAGCTTTTCTCTCCATAGCTTCACCAACATAATGGAGAAATGCATTTTAATTTTTGATAATCTGGTCCTTTCAGTAGTCATTCTTAAATCTTACCTACACACTTAGTTTTATTTTCTAATAAAGTAAAGATAAAAGTGTTGGTGAGGACGTGAAGGAAAATGGAACCGTTGTGCACTGCTAGTGGGAAATTAAATTAGTATTGCCATTATGGAAAACAATGGAGGTTCCTCATAAAGCTAAATCTAGAACTAGCATATGGTCCAGCAATTCCCCTTCTGCATATATACTCAAAGAAAATGAAATCAGTACCTCAAAGAGATATCTGCACTCTCATGCTCTCACGTTCATTGCAGCATTATTCACAGTAGCCAAGATTGGGAAAGAGTCTGTGCCCTTTGACTGATGAAAGCATAAAGAAATTGTGGTGCACGTATGTAATGCAATATTATTCAGCCTTCAAAAAGGATATTCTGCTCTTTGCAACAATATGGATGAACCTGGAAGACATTAGGCTAAATGAAATAAACCGGACACAGAAAGACAAAAAACTGCCTTATCTCATTTGTATGTGGAATCTACAAAAGTTCAATAAACAGAAGCAGAGAGTAGGATGGTGGTTACCAGAGACTGGAAGGTAGGGGAGATGGAAGGATATTGATCAAACGTTAGAAATTGGCAGTTATGTAGGATGAATAAGTCTAGAGATCTAATGTACACTATGGTGATTATAGTCAATAATATTGTATTGAATGCTGGAAATTTACTGAGAGAGTAGATCTCAGATGCTCTCATCATACACAAAAAGGTACCTGTGTTAATTACCTTGACTGTAGTAATTACTTCACTATGTACATACGTATAAAATCAGCAGTGTTGGGCAACTTAAACAAACGCAACTTTCATTGATAAAATAAACGCTGTTGTGTATGCAAAAAAACCCACACAAGACAAAACAAGCCATTCATCAGTATCCTTATCCTCCTAAAGAAGAGGAGGTTCTGAGCATGCTCTAACTTTTTCCCAATCTCTTCTCCTTTCATGATAGTGATGTATAGTTTTAGGTTCAGTGCATTTTAAACACAAAAGAAAAAAGTATTGTCAACATTATTTATGTTTCTATGGAACATTTCCTTATACTTGCCATGATTTTTTACCATTTTGTTGCCTCTGGAGCAAAATACTTCCTTTAGTGTTTTTTTTTTTTTTTCCTCAAAAG
>RJWK010052698.1:0-15572 GCA_004363435.1 Platanista minor | reverse complement strand
CCAGCTGCTCCGCAGCATGTGGGATCTTCCCGGACCGGGGCACGAACCCCTGTCCCCTGCATCGGCAGGCGGACTCTCAACCACTGCGCCACCAGGGAAGCCCTAGTCTTTGTTTTAAAGTCTATTTTGTCTGATATGAGAATTGCTACTCCAGCTTTCTTCTGATTTCCATTTGCATGGAATATCTTTTTACATCCCCTTACTTTCAGTCTGTATGTGTCCCTTGAAGTGGGTCTCTTGTAGACAGCATAGATATGGGTCATTTTTTTGTATTCATTCAACCAGTCTATGTCTTTTGGTTGGAGCATGTAATCCATTTACACTTAAGGTAATTATCGATATTTTCTTAATTGTTTTGGGTTTATTATTGTAGGTCTTTTCCTTCCCTTGTGTTTCCTGCCTAGAGAAGTTCCTTTAGCATTTGTTATAAAGCTGATTTGGTGGTGCTGAATTCTCTTAGCTTTTGCTTGTCTGTAAAGATTTTAATTTCTCCATCAAATCTGAATGAGATCCTTGCTGGGTAGAGTAATCTTGGTTGCAGGTTTTTCTCCTTCACCACTTTAATTATGTCCTGCCACTCCCTTCTGGCTTGCAGAGTTTCTGCTGAAAGATCCGCTGTTAACCTTATGGGGATTCCCTTGTGTGTTATTTGTTGTTTTTCCCATACTGCTTTTAATATTTTTTCTTTGTATTTAATTTTTGATATTTTCATCAATATGTGTCTTGGAACGTTTCTCCTTAGATATATCCTGTATGGGACTCTCTGTGCTGCCTGGACTTGATTAACTATTTCCTTTTCCATATTAGGGAAGTTTTCAACTATAATCTTTTCAAATATCTTCTCAGTCCCTTTCTTTTCCTCTTTGTCTTCTGGGATGCCTATAGTTCGAATTTTGTTGCATTTAATGTTGTCCCAGAGGTCTCTGCAATTCTTTTCATTCTTTTTACTTTATTCTGCTCTGCAGTAGTGTCTTTTAGGTCCTTTTGATCTAAATTATAATACAAGTCCACAGTTTCCTTGTGGATTTTCTGTTTGGATCATTTGTTGAAAGTGTGGTATTGAAGTTCCCTCTATTGATCTTTGCGGGAGCGGGAGGGGTGGAGGCTTGTATCTCCTACTCTGTCAACTTGGTGATATCACCTCAAGAAAAACAAAATATTTTTATAAAGAAAATAAAAGCTCCTACTGGCATGAGAACATATAAAGTCCCACTATTCTTTCTGATGAAATTTCTATACTAGTTAAAGTTTAAGTTCTAAGAATTAGCTAAAATGAATTTTTAAGCACACCATTAGTATGTTTTAAATTTATGTTTAAACATATACAGACTTATTTAGATGACTTTATAGTGGCTCTCTGTATTTAGAATTTATCACAGAAAATATCGGAATGATTATATTAAAAAGAACTAGACAGTTGTCAGTTGACAGCGTAGATTGGAAAATACAGCAACATTTTTTAAAAATTCTCAAAATTTTGCCTGTTGGATTTTTGTTTTTGTTGTTTTATATTTGTTTAATTTTGTTGATGAAATGAAGAATTTAGAGGGATGAAAATGATTCTAACCCACAGAATAAGTTAGAATTTTTATTTTGATAAATATTAATAACTACTTAAATAATTAAAACAAAATTCAACCAGTTGTTTGCAAACCACATAGACAAACTCGTCAACATGCGGTTTGTAAGTTCCAACCAGATACTGGGGACTTGAGATTTATGTTAACTAGATTTTCAATCTGTTAAATAGAAAATACTTAAAATACTTAACTACTGAAGCCCTCTGAAAATATTCACACTACTAGTAGTGGGGAGAACATGGAGTTTAGAATAAATAGTATAGGGTTCAAATATAGACTCTAGTACTTATTTTGTGATCTTAGTGCAGTTATTAATCTAACTGTCCCTCAGTGTTCTCATTCAAATTTTGAAGAAATTAAATAAATTAATCCATAGAAAGTTCCCAGCACAGTTCCTGACATAGGTGTTCATTTCCTCCTTCTCTCCTTTTCTTATGTCTTACTAAATAATTCCCTAAATGTGGTCTGAATCAGGCAAACTTGAATAAAGTCCAAAGATGGACATTAGAGTGTTGAATGAATTCTTTAAATGAGCCTATTGCAGGTGTGTGCATTTGCCTGTGCCTTTTATGCATGTTTAAAAAATATTTTACATTAAAGACATTTTTATATTTCCATCAGATGAGAACCACCACTGTTCTATACTAACTCACTCTATTTTATTGTGAACAACTGATACTTATAAAACAGTCTACTGGAGTGGTGCTAGGAAGTCTCACCCCTTGAAGTAAAAGGGACTCTGAAATTTTGCTGCTAACTTAATTTTCTTTCTCAGAGTTAAATTTGAGGGGGGAGGTTAATACAGTTTATAATATCACTTATTAGTACTGTAGAATTGCACATGCAAGAAAAAATAATCACCAGATTTTATCCGTTGTTCATCTCCACATCCTCGTGTCTTTGCCTCTGGTATGCACTTCCCTCTGGCTTTAAGGCATTACCTGGCAACCATATTCCCTGCTTGTTAAAATGTTTTTCATTCTTTTCTGTAAAGCTGGTATTATTTCTGCCATGAATTCTTCCTGAAAGAGCTGGTTTCTTCGTGTTTATTCCTGTAGGCCTTTTTGCAAATGTACCATCATTGTGTTGCAACTAGTATGCCATCAGTTTCAAAAATATGTTTCCCTGGATAATGTCCTCGAGTGTGGACAGTGTCCCTCTCCACTTCTACACAGGGTCTGGTGTGCAGAGGTATGCAGTATGGTTTTGTTGAATGAATGAATACATGAGCGAACAGTGTGGTATATAATTGGACATCATTTTGTTTCACATTTAACAAAGTCAACAACCTGTCAGTCTGTGAGGGGTTACACAGAATAAATTTTGGCCTAATTTGCAAGCATTTTATTTAAATTCTGATCCTATTATTGATTCACTTAGTCCTCAATCTATAAACGTAGGTCACTTTGGTAACTCAGTTTTGAAAAACACCTTTGAGAGTAAAAACCTGGATAAAAAAAAATCATCCTGTTGCTCCTAGAATACTGTTATTTTTAAGGAAAGTTTAACAGACTTGACTTTAGATAAAACCTTTTTTTTTCATGTTTGTTTCATCTCCTGTACTTTCTTCTCTGTTTTATACAGTAGCAATAACTATTTATTGAATAAATATTCTATAATAATGTTCTTGAGCTGCTGTGTTTATTTCTTCCCATGATCTATGAGCTGCAGAGGTTATGTGATCACAGAACGATCTCAGAACCACTCTTGACCAGAAAAGAGAGCCGACCATCACATCACCTGTTTTGCTATATTCAAATAGTTAAGTCACTTGACAGGCTCCATATATGGGAGCATGAAGGAAAAAGACAAGAGAGAATACGAAAAAAGACACAAAGCATTGATGAATTTTTTTTTAGGGTTTGAAGGTATGATTCTTAAACATAGATGAAGAAAAATATTCATGGGAAGAGAGGACGATTTGTGGATTGTTTTCAGTTTTTCCAAATCCCATGTGAACTCATTCATTTTCCTTTCCCTTTCTTAGCTTATATACCCATATTTCCACATTTACTCTCTATGAGAAGTGAAATATAACTCTAAAATCTCTGATGTGATGTGATATGCCGTCAATCATATATCCGTCAGATAATTCCTACTGTGTTTCTTTCACCTTGGGTTCTTAGAAACCTGGATTGCATTTTATTGTCTTGTACTTCCAGTCCTTAAGCCTGGCATTATGCTTAACACACAGATAATCTTCAACATCAAAATAACCAAGTAATCAACATATGCATACCTACATGTATGTATGTGTGTGTTTGGGGGTGTGTTTTTACACACACAGTATATACATAAATAAACTGATTTTATATAATGGCTTTTAGTAACTAAAATTTGCACAATGACTTTTAGAAACTATAGACACCCACAAATACACACAAGTATGTGTATGTGTATGCACACACACGAAAGCACGCTGACTATATATAAAATACTAGTTGTACATGATGTTGTCAGTGTTCAGGACACACTACCCCAATATGACTTGTTGGCACATTGGCTATTTTAAGCTGAAGTACTTTGGGAAAGGGCAGGTCTAGGAAGGACTTTCTGATCTTCCCCTGAAGCAGGTTACAAGGCCCTCATATGAGAGGTGCCCTCCCTCTACCCACAGGAAAGAAGTATCCTTTTTGCCAGGGACAGGGTGCAGATTCTGAATGGACAGACGTTGCTAAGTGTCCCCCAGTTGACTACCCTCAGCTCACGTTCCTTTTGGTACTATCACTGTTTCCAGGACTCTCCACCCTTCAAATCTAGTATGAAAACACTGGGTCTAACTGTGTCTCTGGGTCTTCATGTCCTTATGAAGATTCCTATGTCATATTAAACTTATATTAAATAAAACTGTATGCTTTTCTCTTGTCAGTCTGTCTTCTGTTACAGAGACTCAGCTGAGAACCTAACACAGGTAGAGGAAAGTTACTTTTCCTCTCCTACAACGTCCTTTAGTAACGAAAACAAACTTCATAATGGTTTTTAGAGACTGGGAGCTCTTTACCACCCTTCTTAGCTCTCCCCTAACACCTCAGAGGAAGGGGTTTGGCCTCTTTTCTTTATGTGAGAATAGCTCTTACCCATGAAGGAAACATGGTTCTCAAAACTAGCCTTCTTGCATGATCACACACTATCTTATCCTGCAAAACAAAAACCAGGAGCACTTAAACAATATGGAAATTATGTAGCTGCTGATGAAAGTCACTGAACCTATATCTTCTGTTTCCATCTTCTGGTTTGTTCTCTAATTTACAACCAAAACTTCCCTATAAATTGAGCAAACTCTTGCTAATGGAAAAATCAGGGAATGAGAAGTTTTAGAAAATATTTTAATGTCTTTGTTAAAGTATCCAATATAATAGGGAGAAATAATTCCCAGGATATAAAAACTCAAGACAAGATGATTTCTTCTTTTTTCCCTGATTTTGAACAAAGTACTATGCAAAGGCTTGATTTAAAAACAAACCATCAAGTTGTTCTCAATTATCTTTTTAAATTTTGATGTCGGGCTTCCCTGGTGGCGCAGTGGTTGAGAGTCCGCCTGCCGATGCAGGGGACAAGGGTTCGTGCCCCGGTCCGGGAAGATCCCACATGCCGTGGAGCGGCTGGGCCCGTGAGCCATGGCCGCTGAGCCTACGCGTCTGGAGCCTGTGCTCCACAACGGGAGAGGCCACAACAGTGAGAGGCCCGCGTACCGCAAAACAAAACAAAACAAAACAACAAAAAATTTTTGATGTAAAATTCCCTGAGTTTTGCTCAAAAAAAAAAAATCTGTTCAACCAGCCAGACTCAGTTTCTCTGTTCCTGAAAAGAGAGTTGATTGGCCTTCCTGAAGTGTTTTGAGACTTAATTAGTTTATACTTGGAAAGCACTTTCAATGTGAAAGGTCCCATTCAAGTGTCAAGTATCATTAATCAGTGAATGCCAGATTCAGCAGTTTTCTTTTACTTTATAAACTCTTAGCAACTCTTTAAACAAAATGCTAAATTACATGGCCTTTTCTTTCTTTAGAAATCTCTTTTGTACACATTTTCCAACCTGCTTTTAAAATATGTGCAACGTACCATTCTTTTCTCTCCTTTTTTGCAAAGAATGCCACCTAAAAGTTCTTGCAAATATTTCCCTAGGTATGTTTTTCTCTTATTTACACCACTTCCCAGGGTAAGTTCTTTGCAGCATAAACTGATGGCATCAATAATATAGCCAAATGGTGAATCGAATTGTGCCCCTTTGAATTGTTACTCTATTACTAATAGATTTGCAGGAGGAATACAATATTTGTAAACATATTTTATGATTAATAATTATTGTAACTCAGTGTAAAGTGTCAAGATTTATACAGATGCCTCTTTCAATTCAAGGGAAAATTTGAAGATCATGCTTTTGGCTCCACCATGGAGCTGAGATAAGTAACTGCAGGCTTTAGAATTGATGTCTCAAATTGTATGAATCCAATCAGAAAGAATGGCTGAATTTATAATTCTCTCCCCACTATCTATGGAGTGAACTCTTTATAACAATATAAAAATCACATCAATGGGCTTCCCTAGTGGCGTAGTGGTTGAGAGTCCGCCTGCCGATGCAGGGGACACAGGTTCTTGCCCCGGTCCGGGAGGATCCCACATGCCGCGGAGCGGCTGGGCCCGTGAGCCATGGCCGCTGAGCCTGCTCTTCCGGAGCCTGTGCTCCGCAACGGGAGAGGCCACAACACAACAGTGAGAGGCCTGCGTACCGCCAAAAAAAAAAAAAAAAAAAATCACATCAATATAAGCATGTGTCTCTTCAAAAGGTGTACTATTTGGAAGTTAATTATTCTTTAGATTTTAATTTCAAAAGCAAACATATGAGAAGAGATTATTATTTTTTTGTATACGTTCTACTCTTTATCTCCTATAAAGAAAAGAATGGTAGCTTATTGAACTAGCTATCTGACTGGTGTTTGAGTTCTGGTTCTTGTCCTTACTAGCTCTGAGACTTTTAGCACGATATGTGACACCTGCCTCAGCCATAAACGGGGTTTTGTGTAAAGTTAAATAAGTGGATGTATGTAAAATCTTAGTGGCTGGCCCAGTGACGTGCAGAGGTCAAGTGAATGCCAATTTGTGTTTGATGCTATTCTATGATTTGTATTTTTCTGCATCTATCAGTATGTGACTCATAAAAGACAGTAAATATTGTTGAATTTAAGTGAGAGAACCAGGGAGGGTTAATTATTCATCAGAGCAAGCAATGATCACCAACATTATCATCGTCATTATCACCTTCAAACATTCAACATGGACAAAATATGTTAGGTAAATAAATAACAGGATGCATTGTTTACATCCATAGTACTTGCAATCAATATGAGTATTGTTTCCATATAGCTCCAGTTAATAAGTAATTCAGCCCTGTAAATTTGCATACTAACAATGTGTTTTGTGGCAAGGGCAGAACTGCAAATATTTTTATAATTATAGTTCCAACAGAACCTGCATCTTCAAGAGGGAGGAAATATGGGAACATATGTATATGTATAATTGATTCACTTTGCTGTAAAGCAGAAACTAACACCACTGTAAAGCAATTATACTCCAATGAAGATGTTAAAAAAACAAACAAAAAAAAGAACCTGCGTCTTAATGTTTCATGGGCTCTGCCAATTTCAAAAATATATGTTGGTCCACTATGCTGAGCAACTTCAGAAATAGCATGTAAGATACAGGGTTTGATAGTATTGATAAATCAGTTACTAACACACATGCTGGTGAGACGGGTGTTTCTAAGATTAATGAATTAATTTATATTTTGTAAGTCTGAAATAATTCATGTTTAAAAAAAGAAACATAAAAATTCCATATCTTATTTCCAAATCACCACTTCCAGACTGTCCTTTCCGTTCTGACGCAGCACAAAATTCTGACGTGGTGATCGGAAAACATGGTGCCAGTGATTTTTACCGCTTAACATATTCAGTTCAACTGAGATCAACTGATTCTATTGCATTTGAGCTCAACATGTATCTCCATGAATTGTTCCTGGAACTATAAACATATGGATAAATAATAGTTAGGGTTTTTTCCCCCTTTTTCTTGATATACACCTGACAGCTTATTTAGTATGTGCTGGACACATGAGAGCTGAAGTGTACTAACGGTTGAATAAAAAAACTGACAAGTAATTCTGTTTTGCAAAACTGTTAGTGAGAGTATTGATTTAATGTTGAGAGACACAAAGAAATGTTTTTCTTTTTAATTTCAGAATGCGTGTGTGTATTTAGCCAGAGAAAAGGGCGCTGTCCACAGACTGACTTGCCTGTTTACTGTGCCCTCTTTTTAATGCGTGCTTCATGAAACCCTGGTACTAGCACTGTATCTGTCCTTCTGACAACTGCTTGTCCATCATGCCAGACTCTAAAAAATAAAATGCAAAGAGCTTCTTACCCAGACAGTAGGAATTTACTTTTCCTATTATAAGTAGTGCTTTTAGTACAGGATTGATTTTTTTTTTAATTGATTTATTTATTTATCTTTGGCTGCACTGGGTCTTCGTTGCTGCGCGCGGGCTTTCTCTAGTTGCGGCGAGCGGGGGCTACTCTTCGTTGCGGTGCGCGGGCTTCTCATTGCGGTGGCTTCTCGTGTTGCAGAGCACGGGCTTCAGGTGTGCAGGCTTCAGTAGTTGTGGCTCGCGGGCTCTAGAGCGCAGGCTCAGTAGTTGTGGCGCACGGGCTTAGTTGCTCTGTAGCATGTGGGATCTTCTCGGACCAGGGCTCAAACCCATGCCCCCTGCATTGGCAGGCGGAGTCTTAACTGCTGCGCCACCAGGGAAGTCCAGGAATGATTTTTGTTTGTTGAATCCCTTCTCCCTAAAGGTGAAACTGAGTGAGCTGCAGTGTGGGACTGTTATACCGTGGGAACAAAGCTGAGGATCAGCTGGTAGGATAAGGCAAGGACGTTTTTCACTCAACACCTCTCCCTCCATACACCCAGTTGTTACCATATCTCAACCTTTCCTTTACAATCTGTCCTTCCTCTGACCCCTCTTTCCCATTCCCCGTGCTAACATCTTACCCTAGGGAATCCTTATATTATAACTGAGTTATTCAATAGCCTCTGGATTGGTACCCTTATTTTCAGTTTTCACAAGGCAAGCCGTGCTCCATATGCTGACAAAGAAATTCTCCAAAATACAGCATCGTATGTGTCAATTCCTTCTTAGATGCTTTTAGGTGGCTCCCTATGGCCTACTTGCAGGATGGCAGATAGGTTCCATATAAACGGCCAACTTCAGTCTGCAGTCAGGCTTATGTGGAGCGCTGTGTGGAAGTCATTTGTTTCCAGAATGACCTGGCAAGAGTGCAGTGATTGATTAGTGATGTCTGCCCCAGGGGTAGCAATGGGGACCTGCAGCCTGTCAGCAGTGGATCTTACACCAGTCCCAACAGAGGAGAACCTATCCTCTCAATATTGTCAAATAGTACACGAACATGTGTGGATGTGTCTACTCAGAGAAATTAGTTTATGATTTGAAAGAATGATATGCATGACTCAGGCAAATGGACAAAAACACTATTTTCTCAGCTGTGTCAATTACTAGATTTGTGTGTGACTTCCTGCATTATTTAGTACAAGCTTAACATTCCTATGACTGAGTTTCCTATCATCAAAGTCTGGACAACAGGCTTGTCAAAAAACTGTGTAGATATGTGTAAATCATTTAGAGAAACGGCTGACACATAGAAAGCTCTTTAAAAATGTATGCTACTGGGCTTCCGCGGTGGCGCAGTGGTTGGGAGTCCGCCTGCCGATGCAGGGGACGCGGGTTCGTGCCCCGGTCCGGGAAGATCCCACATGCCGCGGAGCGGCTGGGCCCGTGAGCCATGGCCGCTGAGCCTGCGCGTCCGGAGCCTGTGCTCCGCAACGGGAGAGGCCGCGACAGTGAGAGGCCCGCGTACCGCAAAAAAAAGTATGCTACTACTGTTGTCATTGTATATCTTTACAACACCTTCAGAGGTCTTGGCTCTCCAGCACTTGGAGAAGAAAATCAAGAAAAGTGCGATTCACACAATATTTCCCACCACCATGTAGATAAGAGCAGGTGTTTACATACATACGCAGATATGCATATATGTGTGTACATAAATATATAAAGTAAATGATATATGTGTGTAACTGTATGTGTAAATGTGTATATGTGTATACATATCCATAGCGAGAAATTGCTCTTCACCAGCTAAAACAATTGTCAATTATTCTTCTTCCTGATAGTTACTAATTAACCGAAAACAATTAAGTAATTAAAAATAAAGCATCAATATTTGTTTGTGGGAGAAGGAAGGACTAGCTTGTCTAATGGAAGAGTAATTACAATATTATTTCTAGGTAACATATCAGGCACCATCCCACCTCAAGGCATTTGCGGTTGCTGTGCCCTTTACTTGAGGTGCTCTTTCCAACGTATGTTCCTGTTGACCTTTCCTCCTTCCAGGCTGCCTAGTTATCATCTTCTCAGTGAGGCCCTGCCTGCCACTCAGCTTCTGAACACACTGCCCCGGCCTTCCCTTCCCCGTTCCCTCCTGTATTTGGTCCTCTACTGTACTAGTCACCTTCTATTATACCATGTAGTTTACTATATATTGTGTTTTTTTATTAAAGTATGGTTCATATACAGTAATACGATGTTACAGGTATGCACTATAGTGATTCACAATTTTTAAACTAGTTTGTTGTATTTTTTAGATTTCACCTATAAATTATATCGTACAGTATATGTCTTTCTCTGACTTATTTCACTGAACATAGTGCCTTCCAAGTCCATCCATGTTGCTGAAAATGGCAAAATTTCATTTTTTATGGCTGAGTAGCATTCCATTGTATATGTGTGTACATATACACACACGCCATGGATATATCTTCTTTATCCATTCATCTGTTGATGGATACAGGTTGCTTCCATGTCTTGGCAATTGTAAATAATGCTGCTATGAACCTAGGGGTGCATGTATTCTTTCAAATTAGTGTTTGTATCAAAATTGTTTCAAATTTTTTTGGATATATACCCAGGAATGGATGGGTCACATGGTAGTTCTATTTTCAGTTTTTCGAGAAGCCTCCATACTGTTTGCCACAGTGGCTGCACCAATTTACATTCCCACCAACAGTGCACAAGGGCTCCCTTTTCTCCACATCCTCGCCAACATTTATTTGTGTTCTTTTTGATGATAGCCATTCTGACAGGTGTGAGGTGACATCTCATTGTGGTTTTGATTTGCATTTCCCTCATGATTAGTGATGTGGAGCATCTTTTCATGTGCCTGTTGGCCATCTGCATTTCTTCTTTGGAAAAATGTCTATTCAGTTTTTCTGCCCACTTTTTCAAATTTATTTTTTATTGAAGTATAGTTGAATTACAGTGTTATGTTAATTTCTGCTGTACAGCACAGGGACTCAGTTATACATATATATACATTCTTTTTCATATTCTTTTCCATTGTGGTTTATCACAGGATATTGAATATAGTTCCCTGTGCTATACAGTAGGACCTTGTTGTTTATCCATCCTATATATAATAGTTTGCATCTGCTAGTCCCAAACTCCCACTCCATCCCTTTCCCACCCTCCTCCCCCATGGCAACCACCAGTCTGTTCTCTATGTCCCTGATCTTGTTTCTGTTTCATAGATAGGTCCATTTGAGTCATATTTTAGATTCCACATATAAGTCATGTCATATGGTACTTGTCTTTGTCTTTCTGACTTACTTCACTTATTACGATAATCTCTAGTTACATCCATTTTTTTTTAATCTGGTTGTTTTATTTATTTTCTCTCCCCACACTAGAATGTAAAATCCATGACAACAGAGAATATTCTTTTTTTTTTTTACTACTGTATGAACCTTGGCTTACACAGTAAAAGACTGGCTTACACATAGTAGAAGCTTAAGAATTATATGAAAAATGAATGAAAGAATGATTCTTTTAGTTGAAATAGATAGACATCTCTAGTTATTCAAATAAAGGGATCACTTATGACTATCCTACCTTATCTATAGGGCTCTTGATAGACTTGAGAAATGGAGGAGGATTTTATAAATAGGCCTTTTCCTTTATGCAGGGTATTTTGAAATGAATGTACAGCTATTTTAGGAAAACTGAAGATGAACTGAAAATGCTGTCAATTAGTAATAATTATAACAATAAATTATTGCTATACACAAGTACATCTTTTTGTATTTAGTGAATGTTTGGAATTTTTTCGAGGAAATAGTAAAATCTAAATTCTATCCCAGAAATTCACATGGGGTCTCCTGAAACTCATTCTGAGGCAGTGAGGAAGGAAGTTGAGGCAGACACAGCCTCTACACTGCACCTGGTATGAGGGCCACAAGGGGAAAAGGTAAAACACTCTTGTCCCTTTTACATCAATAAAAAGCCCTTTTCTCTAGACATCTTTGGATGCATGATTATTACTCATGGAAACCATCAGTTTCCTTAAGTCCACCCTGTAACATGATAGATGAGTGACATACAGTGGGCCATTATCTTGACAAGGTAGATCTTAGCAAGTAAAAGTCAAGTTAAATGGAAATCTAAAGTCAGGAAGTCAGAATATTATTATTTTCTATTTGATGTTACTTCCACCTGTTGTTAATCTGAATTCACACTTTTAACCATTAAGACTGTCCTTTCCTGGTTCACCTTTTGCCAGATTATCCAAATGAATATTGGGGAAAAGGCCAGTCGTTTAACTGCTGATTTAATGGTAATATATGAGGTTTTAATACCATAGACGTAATGTTAAGGGGATTTTATTTCAGTGTTTTGACATTAGAAGCCGTCATTATAGCTGCTGAATATACTGTTTTTGTTCCTCCCCAAGTAATCCTTTCTATAATGTATGTTACCAATATTAATTAAACAGGGACCATAAAAAGTCCTTAAGTCATTCTTAGAAAATGTCTTCAAAGTGTTTTTATAATACTACTTAATATATATGCTTGTAATCTGAAGAAAATACCTCAGCTGCTGTAGAATATAACAGAAGAATACAGAATAAATGATGCTACGCATTGTGAGTTATCATGGGTAGAAGCAGATTTGGACACTGCATCTTGCACACGGGAGGTTTAATAGGAAAATTTATAGGAAACTGCATTAATAAGGGGTAAGGGAAGGAGGCTGGGCAGAGAATGAAGTTGAAATCTGATGAAGCTGAAGCAGAGATGTCAACTAATTCTGAAATCAGAGAGCAGCTCTGACGTGGGACTGTTCTTCTGAGCTGTCCCATTGAGGAAGCGGAGCCGAGCCTTTGTATTCTTTCAACGCTAGCTTGCAGCCTGCCCCCCAGGGCAGTGGTGGTGTGGATGGGGGTGTGTAGCCTTACACACGACAGCCTCCTTCAGCCAAGGGCACTGCCTAGAGAGGAAATTAGCTAAGAAACGAGTTTCAGTCCAAGGTTGGATGTGGGAGGCCTACCCTGGAATCCACTGCATCCCACCTACTGCTCCCACCAGAGAGTTCACCCACCTGAAAACACCTTGCCCACATGTAGGCTGGTCCATCCTCCAGGAGAAGCTTAGCAGAGGAAGGTTAGTGGGACAAACCAAGCCCCACTATGCTTCTGGTCTAGAGGCCATAGCTTAGCCCTTGGCGCCACCTCCTTAACTACCTGTTCTGGACTCCCCTCACCCTTGGTTAGCACCTCTGCTAGACCCTGCGAAGGGTCTGAGGCCTGGTCAAGGTGCCCTTCTTAGTCTATGGCTGGTGTCCTTTTCCATTCATCGTCATGACTGGACAGAGCAGCATGAAGAAAAGCTCCTGTGGGTCAGCAGCGTGTCAGATGTGTTTTTCCTGCGTCTGATGATCAGCGTCAGTTATCTGAAGGCTAGTTCCTCCTTTCCTTGGCTGCTGGTTTCTAACCCCAAGAAGTACAAAGTGACTGCATAGCAGCAACAGCTTTGGGTATCAGTAGATGTTCATGTATGCTCTGGTGGGAACTTTTTCTTCTGAGAACCAGGACTTGTAGACCTGCAAAGACTAGAGGTGCAGGAATAAAGAATCACACATTCCTCAGTGGATCACTCCTATTTTCACCTTGTTTTCCAGATTCATGCACTCTAATTATTTTAATAATCTGTACAGAACCCACTGTGTATCATCTCCAAGGTGGTGCCCCTCAAATTTGTCTCTAAGAGGTTGTTCCATTGCTCTCCTAGGCTGGTTGCTTCTAGATGGTGTGGTAGGTAACAGGCTAGGTGGACCACGTGGTCATGCAGTCATTACCACTCTCCTTCTGTTTAAGGTGGATCTCTAGCACCAACAGGATGCTATGTGGGATAATGTGTTGATGGACTAAATACTTAGTGTGGCTGCTCTGTAAACCCTTGGATAGAAGTGCTGGTTGAGCTGTTAAAGGCAAGAAAGGCAAACTCATATTTGGATTGATTCTAGTCAAAATGAAATACTGCTCCTTTCAGGTTGGATGGATTCCAATGTAATAAACTTACTCCTCAGTCCTTGCTGCTGGCAGATTGGACATTTGGCAGTGACAGGAGCTAGTTCAACATGACCGAAAGGAAGTTCAGGCAGTTAAGCTCATGCATAGACTCCATTCCTGCACCATAGCTACTCCATTAATCATTATGCCAATGCTGGGATCACCAAACTTGGTGACTGACATCAACTGGTCAGGTCTTTTGATCTACTTGTATGGTAGCTGTGCCATAGTGGATGCTTTCCGATGGGCATTGATGTGCTGTACAAATATATTCACATTTTCTTCCACTCATTGGTCCATCCAGATGTCTCCTATCTAGAGCTGTCTGACCCAATGCATCCACCTGATTAAAGATCACATATGACACATTTATGTACTCTACAAAAATTATTTTGATATATTTATAAAAATAAGCTAATTAATTTAATCTCAGTCAAATTAAAAGATACTGAAAATGTTATCAAATACGTTATGTAGCCTCTATGGATGATCTTTACTAAACAGAACATCATCAAATATGGAAAATGCTATCATGTGGAAAAGGAATTGGATGGACACTGGTGGGCACTAGGCATAGAACCAGGACCAATGTCCAGGGAGACAGATTTTATTTCAATACAGGGAACAATTTTGCAGCTGAGTTGTATGGGATGGGGTTGGTATAGGGGAGGTAAGTCATTCTGATATTATAAGTCTTTTAGCAAAACTCTGACAGGCTCTTTGAGTACATAGTTGTGGTGCAAACTGCAGGATCCTATTTTGGGTAAGAGATATTTGAGGATACTTCCAACACTGAGATTATAGAAATCGAATAATTCTTCACAGGCAACGATAATATTCAGATACACATTCATTTATATGTTCATTCATTCAAAAACTATGTATTGAGCATTTACAGCATGTTGGGGATGACATATTTTCTTGGCTTTGTTTCCTTAGATGATCAGGATAGAAAATAGCCACTATTTTGGAAATGCATCCTATTTTCAAGTACCAAAGAGAATTTGGACCTACAGTGTTAAAATTGTACAAATGTTTGCATTCAAGCATACATACAAAGGTAATGTTTTTAAATAAGTATTTCCATTTCTTTACATGAGATAAAAGGGTGGATATTTGATAACAAAATAAATTTGTTTAAAGTTTAGGTATTAGAGAAAACTGATTAATGAAAAGTTCTTATTTTAACTTGACGAGTTCTGCTCATGACAAGGTAAAAAGGGGGCATGTCTCGGTGTACAGAGAGTACAGTTTTTAGCATTTACCTGCAGCCTCGTCCTTAGCAGTTTTATGACATAATGCTGCTATTTTGGTATTCTTTTTTTTTTTCTTTTTTCTTGCGGTACGCGGGCCTCTCACTGTTGTGGCCTCTCCCGTTGCAGAGCACAGGCTCCGGACGCACAGGCTCAGCGGCCATGGCTCACGGGCCCAGTTGCTCCGCGGCATGTGGGATCTTCCCGGACCGGGGCACGAACCCCTGTCCCCTGCATCGGCAGGCGGACTCTCAACCACTGCGCCAC
>RJWK010052697.1:0-15572 GCA_004363435.1 Platanista minor | reverse complement strand
GCGGAGCACAGGCTCCGGATGCGCAGGCTCAGCGGCCATGGCTCACGGGCCCAGCCGCTCCGCGGCATGTGGGATCTTCCCGGACCGGGGCACGAACCCGCATCCCCTGCATCGGCAGGCGAACTCTCAACCACTGCGCCACCAGGGAAGCCCCCAAACATCTCATTTTTATAATAAGTAATTAAGACTGCCACCTTGACTATCCTGAAATGAAATTCAAATAATATTTTCCAAAAATCCAATGTACTTCCCTAACTGTAGTATAAAGGAGAAATAAAAAGGAAGCAATTTATGAAATACATAAAAATATGTATTCAGTATGCAAATGTTTGGCTAAGAGGACTCTAGAAAGTCCACGATGGAATCAGATGCCTGCGCTGATCCTAGAATCCAACAAACACAGCTGCACTCTGAACCGTTGTGTGTTGCATTGAGCAATGTTGCCATCCTGATGCGATGTCCTGAAATAGTGAACAACTCTTGGGGAAGTTCCAAACCAAATGCAATCATCCCTCAAAAAGTCAAAAATATGTTGTTTTTATATATAACTCAGAGTCAGGTTCTAGGTTCAGATAACAGGATTTATTTTTACCTACATGAATATCCAGGGGAACTTTGAAAGTGGCAGGAGATGCCAGACAATTCTTCATTATGTGAGACTATCTTAGCACCTCTGCCACCCTCCCAAATGTCAGCATTACCCCCTAAACATTGCAACATCCAAAAATGTTGCCGCAAATCCCTCTGTGGCAGAGACCTAAGGAGAAAGAAGGCCTATGAATATGGCTGAAGGCAAGAGTCTAAGGAGAAAGGCAAGCAGTGAGCAATTCCCAGAGAGACCTTGAATGCCATTTTAAGCCATTTCCTGTTTTATGCTATGCTGAAGTCTCCTATTCTTAGGCCCAGACCTCTCGCAAAGCTGGTGAATCAGACTTGGAGAGCATCAGCCGTCAACAATGCCCCAAATCGTGCCATGGAGCTAGTCTGTTGAAGACCCTGCCACTGCCACCACAGGGCACAGACAAGTCCGTGTGTGCAGCTGCCACCACTGACCTGGGAAGAGAACACAGCTGTCTCCCAGGTATCACCCTGTACTGCTTGAGGACCACACGGTGACTGCTTCTTCACGCCACTGGGTTCGCCTTTGAAGTGTGGTGAGTGAATCTGATTGACTCAGCCTCTGTCACATGTCCTTGTCTTAGCTGAAAGGGAGGCTCGGAAAGTGTACAAACATCTTGACCTTCTAGAGTGGGAGGCAGGCTCTGCTTCCTCCAAAACAAGAAAGGGGTTCAGAGGCTGGACAGCCTACCAGAATGACCAATGCCCACTCTAGCTGGCCAAATGAGTTCTGCAGAAGTCCCATGGGGTTTTAGAGCAGAGAGTGGTCTCTGAGGAGTTATGGGCAAGGAAGGCTTTATACAGGAGGTGAGGTTTGATCAAGACTTGAAGGATGAGGAAATTAATATGGTTGTGTGTAGGGATGGGAGAAGGAATTCTCCAGAGGCGGAATGACATGAACAAGTATGCAGAAGTGGGAAAACAAGTGCAGGCTAAGGAGTCCAATTTCACTGGAGCTGAGTTCCACGGGGAGTCATTAGTGAAAGGAGAGAAGGCACAGGAATGGCATGGAGAAGTTTGGTGAGTTAGTTTAACAGCGTTTTGATGTAATCAGAGTGGTGTTTGATGAGGGTATTTGAATATTGTCTGTATTGACTTTTATTGATTTATCAAAAAATAATGTCCTTGTCAATTTGAATCTCAGTCTTTAGGGGAACAGACCTGTTTTTATGAATTGCTAGGAGCCTGAAGGTTTTTTGGTTCTTTGTTCATTGTTTGTTATTTTTGTCACTGTTATTGCTGTTTTTTTCTAAGAGGCTAACTCCTTTATACTTTTAATTTGTATTACATTGTATCCACTGAGGAATTTCACAAGTATCTTTTAGCTGATTCTAAGAGTGACCCCCACCTGCAACTTTTAATCAAACTAGGTGTCATAATCCATTTTTTCCAACACTCGTTGCACACCTAACATGTACCAGGATCACTATTTAATGCTTTCATCTACATGTTTAATGTAATTTTCAAATTACTCTTTTATTTATGAAGAAATAGGATCTGAGAGAATAAATAATTTGCCCAATGACACACAATTTAGAAGGGGTGGGATAAGGGTTTTGACTCATGTCTGTCTATCCGATTCCCACATGATCTAGTGGCTTCTCTCATCAGAGTGCAATCTGAAATTATTGGCTTTGCTATCTAGAAGTTCTGTGATATTTTGGTTCTAGCCATTCTGAAGCCAAGAGTCTCTGAGACTCAGTTTTAAAGAACTCAAAGGAAGCAGATCTTTTATTATTATTATAAATTTTTATTGAAGTATTGTTGATTTACAATGTCATGTTAGTTTTCTGGTATACAGCAAAGTGATTCAGATTTATATATATATATAAATTCTTTTTAAGATTCTTTCCCCTTATAGGTTATTACAAAATATTGAGTATAGTTCCCTGTGTTATATAGTAGGTCCTTGTTTTTTTATCTATTTTATATATAGTAGTGTGTATCTGTTAATCCCAAACTCCTAATTTATTCCTCTCCCCCTTCCCATTTGGTAACCATAAATTTGTTTTCTATGTCTATAAGTCTGTTTCTGTTTTGTAAATAAGTTCATTTGTATCATTTTTTTAGAGTCCACATATAAGTGATATCATATGATGTTTGTCTGACTTACTTCACTTAGTATGATAATTTCTAGGTCCATCCATGTTGCTGCAAATGGCAATATTTCATTCTTTTTTATGGCTGAGTAATATTCCATTGTACATATATACCACATCTTCTTTATCCATTCATCTGTCCATGGACACTTTGATTGCTTCCATGTCTTGGCTGTTGTATAGTGCTGCAATGAGCATTGGGGTGCATGTATCTTTTCAAATTAGAGTTTTCATTTTTTCTGGATATATGCCTAGGAATGGGATTTCTGGATCATATGGTAACTCTATTTTCAGCTTTTTTAAGGAGACCCCATTCTGTTCTCCATAGTGGCTGCACAAATTTACATTCTCAAAAGAGGCAGATCTTGTTGGACATCTCACTCAGGATCACCTGGCTTAAATCAACAAATCTTTCATCTTGCCAAGGATGCCCTTTGCAGTAGTGGAAGTTAACTATGCCACTATAGTCTTTATGCCATTTTTCTTTGGCTGTTGGACACCTCTGCCTTGAGGTGATATAATCTGCCTTCCTTGGTACTTCCTTGGCAGTACCTGGTACATCCTTGTGTGATAAAGTTACCCCTGAGAGGATACGCTACACTCTTGTCTCATCCTCTGAACCAGAGGCTCCAAGTCCTAGGGAGGGGTAATACAAACCAACATCCAAGATCTAGGGATCATCATGGAGAAGAATGGACAACAGAGTCCAATGGTGATCTAACAACCCATTTGTGCCCCCAGTACATCCTCCACCCCCACCAAAGCTTGAGCAGAAATTTCAAGGTATGGCCATCCAGTACGACCTGTAACATTTGGTTTCCAATTTCCATTTTCTTTCTTTGTTCACGCTTTGAGAGATAGACCAACAAGCATTAAAATGTCAGAAAAAAAGCAGGCAATGGGAGGAAAATGGAAAAAATAAGTAATCTTTGGTTTCAAGCTTGGCTGGACCTCTCCCCTGCTCTGCTTCCCGTAGGGAACAGACCTTGTAGCAGGTGTCAGAGGCATTCACCACCCACCTCAAGTCCTCACTCTCCAGATCCCTCAATCTGAAGGTCATTTTGTCTCATATTTCACTGAGAAATAGAGGCCAACGGTCTGAAAATCTTTCCTTTCCCCTCACCCTGCAAACCTCCCTCTATTTAGAAAAGTGTGCCTCCTACTTTTCAAAGTTAAGCTCTCCTCCCATGCTCCTAACACCAACCCCACCTACCTTCTTCTGTAACTACCTTTATTTTTGTCTCCTATGTCTCTCGGGTTACAAATATGTTCAAGGGCACCATATCTTAAAGGCAAATCAACAGATGAAAAGGCTTTTCTACCCCTAACCCACACACTGCCAGTTCACTTTTTTTTCCCTTTGCACAGATTTGTTGAAAGGGTAAGGCTTCGTGTACTGTCTGTACTTTCTCACCTCCCATTCACTCCCTGATGCAATATGGTGTCTTTGCTGAAACTGCTTCCCCCAGACCAATGTATTAGACATCTGGGTTTTAGTTGTTGTTGTTTGCTTGTTTGTTTGTTCTGACTAACATTCCTGACCAGAGTTCTCCTGGTGGTCACAGTTAGAGGGGACATACACAGAAGCCAATGTAGACCTATTGAGTTTCCTTCTTTGGAGTCTGACACCTGAGCAGAGACACACTGAAGAAGATGTGAGTGCTGAGCATCAGTTGGCATCACAGTGAAGAAAAGTCCACCTGTTTTTTTCTGCTCAGCATCCCAGGGCTCCTATATTTCCTGCCTTTCCTGAGACCTGGTATCTCAGCTCTTCATGAGACTGTGAGCTATACTGTATCCTGATAGCTCCCCTTTTCCTTTTTAAGTTAGTGAAGGGAAAATGGGGAGTAAAGGCTAATAAGCATAGAGTTTCTTTCTTTCATGAGATATCTTTCTCACCCATGTCCTAAGATTATGGGAATACAAGGGATAAATCCCTGACATCAAAACTCCCTAAAAGCCCGATATTATAGAGCAAGTCATTAGCATGAATCCACCAGACACCACTTCCCCTAAGTTGTCTTATACAGATTTTCCCTGCTAAAAGGGGCATTCAAAGGTGGAGTGATGATGGTTGAAAAAAACAAAAGAAGTGCAACAGGAATGCTTATTAATTAGTTAGAATAAAGAATCAGGTTGGCTTATCCTCAGTTCTAGGAGGCCTGGAGAGGAGCACACATAAAATCAGGTGGTCATAGATTCATGTTCTGGAAGATCCAGCTTGAAATCCCAGCTCCATTGCTTGACCTGGTTTTAGGCTCCTTAACTTCTCTAAGCCTCAGTTTCTTTACCTGGAAAATGCAGGTAATAAAGGTATCTACTAGGTAAAGTTCTTATGAAGATGAAATGAGCTGTAAGAAATTTTAAATGGTTTGCAGAGTGTCTGTTAACCAGTGAGTGTTCAATAAATGTAACTTGCTAGGACTATGGTTTTTTTTCTAAATTCATGTATAATCTCACTGGCTTGCCATGAGTTAGGCCACAAGTGGATGATCCTAAAGAAATATATTTTAACTGCTTTTTAAAATTATTTTAAAATCATCCTTAAGTTGCCCATAAGGAAAAAAGAATTGGCTTGGATCCTTCAAGAAGAAAAGATAGATCTTAGCATTCAGTGATGATAGGTGAGCTTCCTAAGGAATGTAGCAACTTGGTTACTAGGGAATTTTTTTTTAACTGAGGAAGAAATGATTATGTGTTAACATATTTTAGATGTGTGTCATGTTTAGGGATCCTTACTGTTCAAGGAAGTCAAGTAAGGAGGGAGGCAGTTTCTCATTGCACAAAATGAGACAAAAAGAAAGAACAGTGGACCCTTGAATAATGAAAGGGTTAAGCGTACCAATTCTCCCTGCAGTGGAAAATCCCTGGATAATTTAGTCAGCCTTCCTTATACGCGGTTCCTCCGTATCTGCGATTCCATATCCTTGGATTTAACCGACCTCAGATGGGGTACTGCAGTATTTACTGTTGGAAAAAATCAAAGGGTTTTTTTCCCTTGGGAAAAGTGGCCCACGCAGTTCAAATCCATGTTGTTCACTGGTCCACTGTATTGAACTGAGAGAGAAACTGAAGGTTACAATGGCAATTGACACTTCATCTAAAACTGCAAAGTAGACAGGTGAGTGCTATGCGGCTCAGTGCTAAACCCAGAATATAACTTCAACAGGAATATGATAATTGAGTAGAGATTTATAATACTGGGACTTTAGTTCAATGATTTACAGGACCTGTACCTAATGCTGTTCTCTGTTCATGTCCTTACAGCACAGCATTAAACAGGTTGCTTGAAAACTAAATAAGAGGACTAGGCCTTAGTACCCGTGTGACCTTGGTTATATAAAGTGTGGCCATCTGTCAAGTTTAGCAAATAAAAACACCTGCCAAACTGACTTCGAAGAACTATTGGAAACATCAAAAGGAATAATTAACGTGAACACACTTTGTGAATGAAAAGGCAGGATACAAATGACTATCCTTGTGATTATGCGAAATCAAGTGGTTAGTAAATGGTTAAGCACTTTACATTTTATTTTAAAGGTACAGTTTTAGAGTGAAAGCAGAATTGACTTCACCATAAATTCTTTTTTTTTTAATGAATTAATTTATTCATTTTTTTCTGCATCAGGTCTTCATTGCTGCACAGGGGCTTTTCTCTAGTTGTGGTGAGCGGGGGCTACGCTTCATTACGGTGCACGGTCTTCTCATTGTGGTGGCTTCTCTTGTTGCGGAACATGGGCTCTAGGCGCACGGGCTTCAATAGTTGTGGCATACGGGCTCAGTAGTTGTGGCTCATGGGCTCTAGAGCACAGGCTCAGTTGCTCCGTGGCATGTGGGAATCTTCCCGGACCAGGGCTCGAACCCGTGTTCCCTGCCTTGGCAGGTGGATTCTTAACCACTGCACCACCAGGGAGGGACCTGTAAATTCTTTTTAAATTAACAAAATATTTAAACTCTGGGCTCCAGTGTTAGACACCACCTGGTGGCAGTGAAGAGTAATGCAAGTACATTGCTGAGCTGCAGCACAAATGTCACAGAAGAATGTTAGGTGGAATGGATACCGAGAAGTTCAAAGAAGGGCTTAGACTAAAATAAGCTGAAATGAGACTTGGCATGCTCAGGATTGAAGCTAGAAAATGGCTCTAGGGTTCGTGTGCTACAACCTGCAGCAGTGAAGCCACTACTTGCCTCAGCTGTAACTAAATTAGGGGAAGAAAGTCAAGCCTCTTCTTTATCCTCGTCTTCCCACTGACCAGCATAATAGTGCTCAAAAAGTTTATTAAATGAAAAAAGAAAAAGGAAATAATAAGGGAAGGGAAAGAGAAAGGGAGATAGAGAGGGAGGGAAAATCTTAAAAGAAACTCTGTAAACGAGCCCATTCTGTGTGTTTTTATTTTGTTAGCTTTTTTTTTTCCCTTCTTGTTGCCATCTGGTTTCTTTTAAAAAATTCCAACTCTGTATCAACTGAACTAAGTTAAAAGATGCTAAGTTGGGATGGATGAAAAGCAATAGTATATCTTTTTGGAAATTTTATTTTATTGAAGTATAGTTGATTTACAATGTTGTGTTAATTTCTACTGTACAACAAAGTGATTCATTTATACATTATATATATACATTCTTTTCCATTATAGTTTATCACAGGATATTAAATATAGTTCCCTGTGTTATACAGTAGGACCTTGTCGTTTATCCATCCTATATATAATAGTTTGCATCTGCTAATGCCAAACTCCCAATCCATCTCTCCCACACCTCCTCTCCCACTTGGCAACCACAAGTCTAGGAACAGTATATCTTTTTTTTTTTGGCTACGTTGGGTCTTCATTGCTGCATGCAGGCTTTCTCTAGTTGCAGTGAGTGGGGGCTACTCTTCGTTGTGGTGCACGGGCTTCTCACTGAGGTGGCTTCTCTTGTTGGGGAGCACAGGCTTTAGGTGCTCAGGCTTCAGTAGTTGCAGCACGCGGGCCCAGTACTTGCAGGGCATGGGCTCTAGGGCATGCGGGCTTCAGTAGTTGTGGTGCACGGGCTTAGTTGCTCCACGGCATGTGGGATCTTCCCAGATCAGGGCTCAAACCCGTGT
This sequence comes from Platanista minor, assembly GCA_004363435.1. Classification (NCBI taxonomy): domain Eukaryota; kingdom Metazoa; phylum Chordata; class Mammalia; order Artiodactyla; family Platanistidae; genus Platanista; species Platanista minor. The sequence continues at coordinate 7,772 of RJWK010052697.1, read as the reverse complement.
CCCCTGAATTGGCAGGCAGATTCTTAACCACGGTACCACCAGGGAAGTCCCAGTATATCTTTATAGGCTCTTTGTGATGGAACAAATCTGTCCTGACCCGGAATGCTAGGAAGAGTCCATGAAGTAGGGCAAATACGACCAAACATTGAGATAGTTTGTGGGAGGCAGCTAAGGTCACAGCTCAGCAGTTCCTTCTTGCCTAGATGATCTTCACAACACCAGCCTCCAAATGCAAGAGTAACTGCCCCAGTCTCGTCTGGTTGCTACCTGCCTTTTGGTGCTGGTATTCCCTAGCAGAAACAGGGAAATGTCTCCCTTTAATGCCATAGTCTTTATGCTCTGGCTTTCCTCCATTTTCTCTTCTCTAGGTCTCTGCCATGCTCCCAGCAACAGAGCATACTCAGAACGTGACTTGTCCATGATTACTTTTCCCAGCAATGTGAGAAAATTTGCAAACAGACTACTGGCTACATCATACCAGCCTCACAGACAATCAAGAACTTGGGCTTCAATTACAGACTGAGCTGATAGAAATCTTCCAACCAGCTAGTTAACCCCAATCTTCCACATAAAATTCATTTAATTTACATAATACTGTGAAGTAAGTACTATTATGACCCTCACTTTGTAGCCTATGAAAATAGGGACTCTTCCTTGATGAAGACTCTGAAGATATGTATTACTCCAAGGGTGATGTAATACAGAAACTAGAAAAAAAATCATAAAACATTTATTGAAATCCTAATAGGATGGTCAAAGTCATTGCTATCATGATGAGAGAACAGAAATTCATAAAGGAAAGAAAAAGATGCAAAATAGGATGGCTGACTTTTTTTTTTTGGATAATGAATGCTAGGTTTTGAAAATGAATATATTTAAATCTTCTGATGTATATTGTCAAATTGTATCTCAAAGCACAGTAATAATCTATAGTCCTACACAAAAGTCCTGAGAATGGCTATTTTATTTCGTTAGGCATTGTGCATTTAAGAGTCTTTGCTACTTTAATACATAAGAAAATAATATTTAAGTAATTTTATATGTCTTTGAACATGTTCTTTTTTTTAGATTTTTATTGGAGTATAGTTGATTTACAATATTGTGTTAGTTTCAGGTGTGAAGCAAAGTGAATCAGTTTTATATATATATATATGTATATATATATATCTGCATTCTTTTTTACGTTCGTTTCCCATATAGGTTGTTTTAGAATACTGAGTAGAGTTCCCTGTGCTCTACATAGGTCCTTATTAGTTATCTATTTTAGTATATATATATGTTAATCCTAATCTCCTAATATATCACTTCCCCCCATGTTTCCCCTTTGGTAACGATAAGTTTGCTTTCAAGATCTGTGAGTCTGTTTCTGTTTTGTAAATGAGTTCATTTGTATCATATTTTTTAGATTCCACATATAAGTGATATATGATATTTTTGACTTTCTCTGACTTACTTCACTTAATATGATAATCTCTAGGTCCATCCATGTTGCTGCAAATAGCATTATTTTGTTCTTTTCTATGACTGAGTAATATTCCACTGTATATATATATATATACCACATCTTCTTTATCCATTCCTCTGTTGATAGACATTTAGGTTGCTTCCATGTCTTGGCTATTATAAATAGCGCTGCAATGAACATTGGGGTGCATGTATCTTTTCCAATTATGGTTTTCTCTGGATATTTGCCCCGGAGTGGGATTTCTGGATCATATGGTAATTCTATTTTTAGTTTTTAAGGAACCTCCATACTGTTCTCCATATTAGTTGTACCAATTTACATTCCCACCAACAGTGTAGGAGGGTTTCCTTTTCTCCACATTCTCTCCAGCATTTATTGCTTGTAGATTTTTTGATGATGGCCCATGTTCTGACCCATGTGAGGTGATACCTCATTGTAGTTTTGATTTGCATTTCTCTAATTAGTGATGTTGAGCATCTTTTTGGCCATCTGTATGTCTTCTTTGGAGAAATGTCTGTTTAGATCTTCCTCCCATTTGTTGATTGGGTTGTTTGTTTTTTTGATATTGAGCTACATGAGCTGTTTGTATATTTTGGAGATTAATCCCTTGTGAGTTGCTTCATTTGCAAATATTTTCTCCCATTCTGTGGGTTGTCTTTTTGTTTTGTTTATTGTTTGCTGTACAAAAGCTTTTAAGTTTAATTAGGTCCTATTTGTTTATTTTTGTTTTTATTTTCATTACTGTAGGAGGTGGATCAAAAAGGATACTGATATGATTTATGTCAGAGAGTGTTCTGCCTATGTTTTCCTCTAAGAGTTTTACAGTGTCTGGCCTTATGAACATTTTCTTATATGTGGCTTCTTCTGTGTATTATCTATTGTGCCTTTTTATATTTATTAAGTTTTAATATTTAAATTATTTTATAATAAACATATTAACCTTTGAAAAGAAAACAAACATAATAAAATGAACGCAGGTTGTTATTAATTACATTGTGCATTAGAAGCAATAAGTATTATAGCACTTGAAACCATGAAATAGAAGAGAATCTTGAAGAGCCCAGTAGGAGTTCATACAAAAAGATAAAAAGGTGAGAGATGTTGATCCCAAACAGGATAGAGAATGAAAATCAATCCTAAGAAGTATAGGTATTCCTATGGCTGGATTTGGCAATGGATTTGGTAGGATGGGAGGAGTAGATGAGAAGACTTGATATAGAAGAAGTAACTAAAGATGTATTTTAAGAAATCTGAGTTGAAATAAAAGGCTGGAATAATATTAAATAGGTGATTCTATTGTGCAGCTAAATTTGAAACCCACTGATCTAATTAATTTGTGCAGTTTCTTCCACCTGGAGCCCTCTTTGAATTTAACTTCCAGCAATGTATTTATATTTTGTCACATCCTCTGCCTTTCTGTCCACACTCACTTTGGAGGGAGAATGGAGGAGAAGAGTTTCTACAGAATTTTTGTAATTTAGTGATTTCAAAATAACATATGATCTCAATGGCTTCATAGAAAAAAAAAAAGTGTGACTTGATAAAAGGTCAGGTGAATTTAAGAATTTTTTTACACAAAGCTCTTTGAGGAATTTTTCCTATTAAAAGAAGCCATCATCTTAAAAAAAATTTTTTTAACATTTTACTATCCTTGGAATATACTTGCTTTAATTTTTTGTTTATTTTTTGTTTTAAATTATGAAAATGAATAAATTAATGGACAGAAGGAGCCCCAAATCCTCTCATCCTGATTAATATGAATGGGGTTGGGGGCAGAAGAAAGCAACTCAGAATGACACAGAGGGAGAAACTTTAGACTTTCAGGGGATTTTTCTGTTAAAATCTGACTAGGAACTGACTCTTCAAAGACTTTACAGCAACTTTCCCTGAAAACATAACCTTCCTTTTTAGGTTGCCTGTTTTTTAGAGGACTTTTTAGCCAAAGGTCAAGGGATAACTTCTTAATGAGGGTCCAAATTAATTAAAATAGTTCACTTTTATGTTTTGTTTTGATCAAAGTAGCTTACTGTCTTTTTAACATTATATGAAATTATAATCAGATAGAATTCGCATTGTTTCCCCTTTTACAGGTGAAATTTCTCTCTCCTGAGTCCCTAGAGGCTCTTTCTCCTAGTCTCTCTCTCCCACTTTTCCTCCTATCCCATCTCCCCAAGTTAGGAGAGACTGATAAAAAAGGTTCACCAATTTGAAATGTTGGCAACATAACTCGGTTCCTCTTCTCTTCTTTGATGTTACTGGCCTCCCAACACACTGATGGTGTTCAGGTACAACTTTCCTTTCTCATTTGGGGGCACTGGAGGAAGAATGTTCTCTACTTTCTAACAACAAAGTAGCAAGCATGCAACAGTTTCTCTTGACCTCGCAAAAGACCAAGACTGAAGAACATCTTATGCTTTCATTCTCTTTCTCTTTGTTATAACTTATATAAATTATCTCTTGGGAATGGAGTGCCCTAGGCCTTTCTCTTCCATTCTCTCTTAATAATAGTGTACCATTCTGAGTTTTGTCATTTGAAAATATTATCAAATGACAAATGGCCGTGAAGGCCCTTTGGCCAGATTGTCTAACAGTCCACTCATACACAGTCCCTGTAGGCTCTGACCTTTTAGAGTTTCCATTGTACTTTTAATAACACTTTTTTTTTTCTTACTGGAGCACCTTTGATAGGCCTGATGATGTATTATATTTTCTCTTTGGATGAGTTCCTAAGTGATGTGTCCATTATGGGAATTACATGTTTCCTCCACCTGCACTTTAGGCCCATCACATTCAGGACCACCTCTGACTTGAGCTGGAGGGATAAAGGGAAATCTTGCTGAGTTTCAAACTCCACCCTCAGCTGCTGGTGCCCTCTGCCTAGATCTTCATTGCATAGTTCACAGACTTGGGCTTGGGATTTTGTTTCTGTTTGTCCAGAACTCCCAATTCCTTCACTCGTCCTTCTTTCTAGGCCCTCCTCTGATAATCTAAGTACCCCATCCTTGCCACTGCCTTCCCCAGACTTGAAGTCGGAAGAGTAGTTGGATGGAGGTGTGCATTTTCAGGGGTGGAAGAGTCATGAGGGAAGCCACCACTGTCTTTGAGCATATTCCCCAAAAGTGGCACATTTTCAACAATTTCTCCAAGTAAATACGAACATGACTATTGTTAAGAATGAGAAATAAAGCCTTTAGAGAAGTGAATATAAGAATAAAGCATGGTGGGCTTCCCTGGTGGCGCAGTGGTTGAGAGTCCGCCTGCCGATGCAGGGGACACCGGTTCGTGCCCCAGTCCTGGAAGATCCCACATGCCGCGGAGCAGCTGGGCCCGTGAGCCATGGCCGCTGAGCCTGTGCATCCGGAGCCTGTGCTCCACAACGGGAGAGGCCGCAACAGTGAGAGGCCCGCGTACCGCAAAAAAAAAAAAAAAAAAAGAATAAAGCATGGTGATCAGACCATGAGTTGCATAGAGAAGGTGGTTTAAAGTTCAGCCCGCCCATCCATTTTGCACCCTACCATCATACCACGAACCACCAGGCTCTACACAGTGGCAGTTAGACCAGGCACAAGTCTCTGCTCTAAGCACCTTCCCTGCCTAGACTTATGGCATCTTCCTGCCTCTCCCTGATTTATGTCTTCCTTTCTGAACTCAAACTTTCCATCCAGTTGACTTGTAGTATGTGCCATTTCTCCACTGGTCTTGCCAAAGTCCTGCTGTTGTTCCCCTTGACTTAGAAGACACAGTCATTCTGGAATCTCAAGTGGTTCCCCATGAGCAGAACTTAAAAGAAAGGGAGAGGAGAGGGGGATGCCAAAAAAAATCCATTTGGGCCTGATCCCTTATTCACAAAGGGGCTCAATTGTAGATTATTAGCCTTATGTTCTATTGAGGTATTACATACAGAGATACTAATGGGGTTAAGAGACAAAGACATTTGTTGTAGAACTTTACATTTTTGTCCCTTCATTGGAACAGACTTCCACTTTCAGTATGAATTGATATTTTTTCATGATTTGTAGTTGTGATGAATAGCATAGTTGCATTTATGATAATTTGTGTTAAAAGCACTATTGTTAATTATAAACTTATATGTTTATGTACAATTATTCTAAGTCTATCTTGTATTTCATCATTTTTTTAATATGCTGGAGCCTCAGAAAAATAGAAGTGACCCAAACCTCTCTTGGCCTCTGAGAGGCTCTACAATCCTATTAATATAATGACATGTGATGGATACTTGGTTGAATAGTCTACTGCTGTTGTTCAGAGTTTGAAGTTATTGTGCACTGATGTAGCTCAAGAAGACTTTCTGGAGAGATGGACTCCATTCTTTCCTTCTTCCACCATTGTTATGCCTTACCAGAGCTTTTCACCTTATTGGCATCTTACTAGGAAAGTATGTAAATGTTCCTTAACAATGATGTCTTACCTAAGCCTCAAGGGACTTATGTGTCCTGCTTCATTTGTTATTTGTTATGCCTGTGCTCTGCCAGATGGAGTTGTTTGCCAGAGTGTAGGGAGAAGTCTCTGGGGATAACCTTTCTCCCATCTCTCTCTTTCCCTTCTAACCTAAAACCATATGATCATCTTAATAGATGAGGAAAAAGCTTTCGACAAAATTCAACACCCAGTTTTGATAAAAAACACCCTCCAGAAATTAGGAATAGAGGGAACTTACCTCAACGTAATAAAGGCCATATATGGCAAACCAACAGCCAACATCGTTCTCAGTGGTGAAAAACTGAAACGATTTCCTCTAAGATCAGGAAAAAGGCAAGGGTGCCCACTCTCACCACTATTATTCAATACAGTTTTGGAGGTTTTAGCCACAGCAATCAGAGAAGAAAAAGAAATAAAAGGAATCCAAATTGCAGACGAAGGAAAGCTGTCACTGTTTGCAGATGACATGATAGTATACATAAAGAATCCTAAAGATGCTACCAGAAAACTACTAGAGCTCATCAATGAGTGTGGTAAAGTAGCAGTGTACAAAATTAATGAAAAGAAATCTCTTGCATTCCTATACACTAATGATCAAAAATCTGAAAGAGAAATTAAGGAAACACTCCTATTTACCACTGCAACAAAAAGAAAAGAATACCTAGGAGTAAGTCTAAGGAGACAAAAGACCTGTATGCAGAAAAGTATAAGACACTGATGAAAGAAATTAAAGATGATACAAACAGAAGGAGAGATATACCATGTTCTTGGATTGGAAGAATCAACATTCTGAAAATGACTATACTACCCAAAGCAGTCTACAGATTCAATGCAATCCCTATCAAATTACCAATGACATTTTTCATGAACTAGAACAAAAAATTTCACAATTTGTATGGAAACACAAAAGACCCCAAATAGCCAAAGCAGTCTTGAGGAAGAAGAATGGAGCTGGCGGAATCTGGCACCCAGACTTCAGACTTTACGACAAAGCTACAGTAATCAAGACAGTATGGTACTGGCACAAAAACAGAAATATAGATCAATGTTACAGGATAGAAAGCCCAGATATACACCCTTGGGCCTGTGGTCCCCTAATCTATGACAAAGGAGGCAAGAATATACAATGGAGAAAAGACAGCATCTTCAAGACGTGGTGTTGGGAAAACCGGAGAGCTACATGTTAAAAAATGAAAGGGGGCTTGCCTGGTGGCGCAGTGGTTAAGAATCCACCTGCCAATGCAGGGGACACAGGTTTGAGTCCAGGAAGATCCCACATGCCGTGGAGCAACTAAGCCCGTGTGCCACAACTACTGAGCCTGGCGCTAGAGCCCGCAAGCCACAACTACTGAGCCCGCTACAACTACTGATGCCCATGCACCTAGAGCCCGTGCTCCACAACAAGAGAAGACAATGTGAAGGATGCGCACCACAACGAAGAGTAGCCCCCACTCACCGCAGCTAGAGAAAGCCTGCGCACAGTAATGAAGACCCATCGCAGCCATAAATGAATGAATGAATGAATGAATGAATGAATTTATTTAAAAAATAAGAATGAAATTGGAGCACTACTAACACCATACACAAAGATAAACTCAAAGTGCATTAAAGACTGCAATGTAAGGCCAGACACTATAAAACTCTTGGAGGAGAACATAGGCAGAACACTCTATGACATAAATCACAGCAAGTTCCTTTTTGACCCACCTCCTAGAGTAATGGAAATAAAAACAAAAATAAACAAATGGGGGCTTCCCTGGTGGTGCAGTGGTTGAGAGTCCACCTGCCGATGCAGGGGACACGGGTTTGTGCCTCGGTCCGGGAAGATCCCACATGCCGCAGAGCGGCTAGGCCCATGAGCCATGGC